>ML824851.1:23777-51809 GCA_009831015.1 Picea engelmannii | reverse complement strand
TGCTCCAAAAGGACCCGTGGATGAATTGACAAGATTACAGTCATTTCTGGACTTTCCATTTATGGTGGAAATGATGTCCAACCACCATCAACTGTTGCAATAACTGTTTCATTTGAATCGGGAAAGGCCCTGGTCGACTTTGTACCTACAGGATGTGGGGGCCTTCTCATTCTGCTATTTGGATCTGTTCGGAGAATTTATGGCGAGACTAGCGGGTAGGCGTGGAGGGCATCGTAATGACTGGAGGGCTTGATATGAAGTGGTGAATGGACGGTGATCAGGCAGGGGTGACTTGATATGCTCAGTGTGGATATGGCATGAGGAGAGGCCATGTGGATGGATGTGGCAAAGGGAAAGTGATAGGGAAAATGCAAGTGGCAGGATTCATGGGTTCCGAAGTGTATGAGCCAGGTGGAGGAACACAGGGCTGGGAAAAACTATGGTTGGCATGACACGGGGATGTGACGTGGCAGAAAGGGATAGATATGTGATGAGGCTTCGGGGTTTCGGGGTTTCAGAAATTCGAGATTCGCGAGTTCGAGATGCGTGAATTCCTTGCCTCCGGGATCTCCGATATCCCGATGTGCGATGAGCCCCTCCTCCTAGGAGCTAGCCTCTACTGGCTAGAACACGGTCCATATGACCTGTCTTCGTGTGTCCATAGCCAAACCTCCCATCGGAGTTTCGGCATTCATGATGACATGATGTTTGTGTCCACGGGACTCGTGATTCTCTGATTGTCGATGGCTCATGTCCATGATCAGGATCGCTTGCTTGACTCGGGTCCCAAGCTGATTTCCTCTGTGTGTTGCGCTTGGGCACTTATCGTGCAATCGTGCAGACCTTTGTTCCCCGATACCATAATTGTTGCTAACAATTAGCAAGATGGAGTAAGGAGGAGCGCAAGTGGTTGACAAACATTGTCTAGTCTCGATCTTGATTGGTTCTAATATTTTATTTATGAAGTTGTAGAATTGATTTTGTAGATTGAATGTTTGAGATTTCATTCAAGCAATTGTAATTTCAAATTTTAATTAATAATTTCGCTGAATATTTATGAAGTGATCTTGTTAAATCTCTTGGGTTGCTTCCATTTATTCAGTTCAGAACTCAGAGAAATTTTTTTAGTCACTTCCAAAGTTAATCATAGTTCCTAATTTAGAAATTCGTAGGTATGCTTCAAGATAGTTGAATTTCTAGGAATCACATCGATTTATTAAATCATTGAGTATGTAATTCGTGGTTTGAACTTCACATTCTTATTTTCTTTACGAAAATGAAATTGTAATTCATTGCTAATTAAATGACAATATCAAATTAGAGTTTCCTTGAATGTTGCGAGTCAATTTACAGTCTGATATCTTCATCGCTGCCAACTTTTTAGACAAAATGTAAATTCAAAAATCTTATGGCTGTTGTGTTTTAGATGATACTCTAATTATGAAAACAAATTTAATTTACAAAAATGGAATGCAAATTGAATAATTGTGTGTTGTCAAATTGTTCCACCTCTGAGAAACTTCGAACCTCTTTTGATTGTTGCCTTATTAAATCCTAGATATAGATTAGGGATGTCTTTATTGGGGTTGCGCTAAAATCATCTTTACATCCGATTGAGAATTTCGTGAGGACTTTAAAGATTCTTGGCTTGTACAAAAATTAGAGGTTTGTCAATCGTTGCAATATTATTTGCATGCTGGGATATACTTTGGGTCACTCCGTAGCCATGAAACTCCTAAATTAATTTGTGACAAAAATTGCTAGTTCTGGTTTTGAATTGTGTAGTGTTACTGTAGAGGTTTACCTCATCAATGTTAAATTGTTGGTCGCTGTGAAATCCGGTCTACACTTGGTGCCGACCTCCAAAAACGTTTTTTTGATACAAAAAATTTGTGGGTTAGTCTTCTTGATTAATCCTAAATTTTCTTTTAATTCCTGGATCTTTATTTAGTCATTGGACGCCTTGAACGATTTTCCTCTTGTGCCTTGAACCTATGCCATTATCAGATTGTAACTTCACCCTTTTTCAGAACCTTTATTTGCTTCCAAACTTGTAGAAGCTTCTGAATTTGTTCTTTATTTATTGCTCTCAAAGATTGCAACTCTGTAGTTGTGGATTTCCTTTGTTGTCTTTTAAAAAACAATCCAAGAATTTAGTTGAGCTATTACGATTCTGTTTATTTTTATTTTTTTAATTTTTAATTTTGAGTATTATAATTCGTGGAACGAATTTGGGGATAAAACAAATAATTTGACCTTCCTGAGTGCCTCTGTATTTATTTACTGTCCTTTCCTTAATGCTTAACCATTCTGAAATCTATTCGCTGCCTGTAAATTTTAAATTCGATTTTTTTAGAATTTAGTTTCGTTTTGAGGTCCGGATAAGGTTCCAGAACATGTGCCAGATCCATGGTTGGATTAGGTTACGTATGGAAATGTCTCTCTTGAAAATAAAAATGTTAATTAACTTGTTCTTGTCTGGTTTACCCATTTCCAGTTAGCTGATTTTAGTAATGATTTTTCCTCATTTCCAAAATGTTACGAGGAAAATCTCACTATGGCTAGGGGCAAACCACAACAGACGGAAATGATTACAGAAATCAACTCTATTCCCAAGTATGATATATAAATAAATATGCTATCAAGACAAGATAAAAGGCCTACCTCATCTAGACGTTCGATGAAGTCCACTGTTGAGAACTTGACCCAAAGCAATATACCTGCAACTAGTCCTCAACAACCAAGCAAAGCAAGCATATGGTGATAATATATGATGTTAGCACATTCAATAGAATAACCCATTAAAATACATAACAAATACGCCCATGGAATAATAATTCAAATATTTGCAAGATATCAATTGGATGAGAAAAGAGTATTTATATTAATATATGATCAACATAAGTGAATAAGTTACTGACTTCTGTGTCGGCATGGTTCATAACCGAGAAACTAAGTTCCTTCTAGCTGGGCCTCCACCACTTCAATCCTCCACCAAAGGCAAGATCATAGAAGAGAGACAATGAAGTTCTCAATCAATAAGGGAAGAGCTTGGGGGATGAACAATGTGTTTAGACTTAAAGGAAAAAGGGATGCAGACTCAAAGTGAAGTGAATAATTCCTCTAGAGTAACTTTTCTCTCAAAGTTAAATTCTTTCTCCTCTTTTCCATATCTCGGAATTGGCCCATTTAGAGCCTTCAAATGGAACTGAAGGGATGAGTCAGAACGTTTCCAGTATATGGAAGGCCAAGGATCATTGATCTCCTGTCGTGACATGGAAACCCGACACCATTTTCCATTTTTGGGCACATTTTTCGATGTACGTGGGTTGTAGTGGTGCAACATGTGTATACACATGTTGTATAGTAGGTAAGGTGCATATATGTGGGAAAAATGTATTTTTAGCTCTAGGATTTGCAAAAAGGGATGAAATGTCTGCATGGGGAAATGGAAAAAGGAATTTTGTGCAAGATCCATGGGGTGAGGCAAATATTACTATAACAGATGCCCCCTAATGTGTGAGGTTAGAGGAGTATCTGTGATGGCCAAAATAAATTATAAAAACCCATAAGTTGAGTGATGGGGAACCAGATGGAAGAACTAGTTTCTCATTACATTCTGCACTGACTTTGCATACATGGCTGCCTATTTGAATTACACTACAAATCCATGTGAAAATATACCAAACAATTATCCATGGCCATGAATAGGAAAATACAAATGCGGTTACATGCCAGAGGATGTCATAGTCACGAACAAGGCCTAGTAGAACCAATCTCAAAATCAATCTAAAGATATCTGTACACAATGGAGTACAATCTGATCTCCCATGATCACTGAAGTCATATAGGTATTGGTCCAATTAAAAGGAAGCAACAACTCAGGAAAGTTGCGGCCACATACTGATGTCTTCAAGTCTTCTACATAATCCGCCAAAGATGCAAGTCTACATATTGTGAATAAAGGAGCTGAGGTCGAACACAATGAGACATCGTTTGATTACCGATCATTGAGGTATACCATTAAAAAATGTGAGACAACCTACCAATGATGAAAGTAGGTATCAAGGCACTGAGTACATTCTTACAAGTGCGAATAAAGGAGTCGAGGTTGAACACTTGAAGAATCCATCGATTGGGAGACATTGATGTATTCCTAACTATCGATGGAAAGAGAACCTGCCACTAATGGCTGTAAGCCTCAAGGTCTTTATAGGATTCTAGGTCTCATTTCCATAATAGATGAGATGAATTCGATGGAAGGAGACCCGCTGAAAAGAGAGCATTAAGGCATCTCTCATCATTCAACATGAGGTACAAAGTAGGAGCTTCATAATTTGGAGGAAATTAGATGAATAAGATATTCACGAACCAACGACCCTGTGCGTCTTTCGCGTGTGCCATGTGCAAGTGCTACACRAWAAAGATCCTCTGAATARCAGCCAATGAGAAAAACTRCTGACAAAGGCAAGATAACTACCAATAAGGCTAATGGAATCCAATACACTGCACGAATCCCAATGTGTGAATAGATGTCTTGCTGTTGAACACAAGGGAAACCACCCTGTCAACGACCAATGGTGAAATGTCGACTGCTGGGTTCAAGGTTACCTACCAATGAGGAAAGTAGGACCGGGGTGCATGATAGGAATACAACATCATGTGATTCTGAGACAAACCAAGGGTATGGCYGACATGCAAAGTCAAGAGTTCTGAGGAATGACCGACACAAGTTGATAGACATCCGTTGAACAAGAGCATGAAACATATGGAAGACTCTAATAACATAGACTCGATGATGAAACCATGTGATACAAGAGGCATCGATCAAGTTCCCCATAGGGACTAGAAGAGTAACCAGTAGGGAGAGAATACTCTCTATAATAAGCTCAGATTCCTAAGGCCATGCTAAACCCAAAATTATTATGACAAGTGGAATCAATAACTTTGTGCTCTGTTCAAAGGCGACACGACAACTGCCAATATAAGATAATACTCCCTTCCCACCCATCTTTTTTTGTCTTTTCATAAACAAATGAATGCTATGACACAGAGGAGGAAAATAGTGTTGCAAGTAAGAAAAACTAGTTCCAATAGTGTAACATACCTATGCTCAATGCAAGGAGGTGCATGTGGGAGATGGACGCTCGGGGGAATGTTCCCTCTTGGGTATAGGGTGTCAAATTGCAAAGGATATAAACGAGGCTTTTCTTGGTTGAGGATGCAAAAATGTTGAGGCAAATGATTTATAACGCAAAGCGAGAACCGTCTATGGGCTAAATACTGCAAGAAAGGGCATGATATGCAATCACAACTTAACGCCAAAAAATGTCCTTTTTCATAATATTAGTTTACTTGGTGTGAAAAATGGATAAACTTGTACCAAATAGACATCCTTTCAAATCCAATTTACAAGTGTGAAAGAGACAAGTTCACTCAACAATATTTTCTCTTTTTGAAAATGAGTCAAAAAAGAAATTAAGACTCATGACCTTTCAAGTCTAATTTAACAAGTGTGAAAGGGACAAATTCACTCAACAATATTTTTCAGTTTTTAGATGAGTCATAAAAGAGCTTAAATCAGACTCATTTGGGAGATTCTAGGCAGCAAGTCATGGGGGAGGCCAAGGCTCCCATGCTGGACTTCTTTGGAATGTCAGTATCTTACGAATAGCCGACAAAAGCTTGGGAAAACCCAAAGCTTTCCATGTCGAGTAGGATAAAGTGAGAGTGGAGGTTATTGTCTCTATGATATATCAGATAATGTCTCTTACTTGAAAATACATAGGCGGAGGCATTGGATACCCCACAAAACCATCCGAATCAAAGGGAAATTCTCCAGGAATTGAATGGAGATTACTCGGGGAGAGTAAAAATCTCTCTTGTTCAGAAGGTGCAGTATCAAGAATGCTAACGAAATGGTTGAAGGATGCATCACCCTCCAAAAGGATATTTGGATTGACCATAGATTGCACTGGTATGACCACTTCTTCAACTCTGTGTTGAATCAGATGCGTGATAACAAGGATATGAGACACATCACCCTCAACAACGAGGGTGTGGTAAGGAGAATATTGTAGCGGCATTAATTCCATGTCAATCAATGGAGAAATAGGATGTGGGGAAACCACAGACGCCTCAGAATCTGAAGGGCCCTTGGGTGAGCCCCACGCTTCTGGTATCCCAACACTAGTAGGACACAAACGAGTAAGGCGATTTCCTTCGCAAGTCCTACAAAGGAGCTTAGGCTTACGTCTGAGACTTCTAGTCTTCTTAATGCCCCCAACATAATTCACAACGAATGGTGACATGCTCTCAACGTGACTAGCAGAGGCGAGAGAGTCATCTCCCACATGATGTACAGAGGTTGGAGATGTGACATCGATATGACTCGTGGCAACTAGAGTGATGCCCCCAACATGACTAACAATGACTGGTTGCGGGTCTTCAACATGAATTGCAGAGGTCGTCGACCAATCTCCAACATGACTGGAAAAGGTTGGTGATGGAGGTATGGTATGACTGGTAGTGACTGGACTAGTGGTGGGGGGTTGTGGCATTTGATACCAAGGTCCCGGGAAATATTGGATTTGAAACATTGCAGGCTAGGAAGGGTCCTGGTTTACACCATGTCCCTATTGGGAAAGGTAGTATCCTCCACCTAATTGATCCACAGAGGTTTGTACAGGCATCATTACTGAAGTCTGCGGAGAGATGGAAGTATGATAAGGATTATTCAAGTGAGGATATATATTTCCCCCATGTGAAGAGGGTAGCCTGAACCATAAAATTGATTCCCTATGTACAAAAGACTTGGGGATAAATGTGAGTCCGCCATAGGAAAAGTGTTCGTAGGAAATGGCATGGAAGACGAATGATACACAGATGGGGTGTAATAAGTAGAATAACCAGCCATTTGAGTACCGGATCCCGAAAAAAAATATCTAGGAATGGATCCATAAGAGGGGAGGTTCCAACCTCCCACAATGAGAGTTGGTTGAGAGGCACAACTCATATCAAATGAAGATGTAGATTGCTGGGTTGTGGTGCCCCCATATCCAATGCTAGGATTCATTTAAGTGGGCCATGGAGAGGATGTAAATGGTGAAGGCACATTGGGCATATCAACAGGAAAATGATTAGAGACCCAAGGCATGGACTGAGTGTCATAATTCTACATACCATTATGAAAAGAGGATAGATTCGTCCCCATGAAATGAGTGAACATCATGGGGGGGGGGGGTAGAGGTAAATGAGGGAGCTATGGGAACTCCACTATCCATGATAATGACACCTCAAAGCACGATATAAAATCCTAAGGCCAACTAGTAATCAAAGAGCACACCAAAAAAATCAAACGACCAATATGCACACAAACGAGGTAAAGTGGCTGAAAGGGGCCTCCCTCCCTAAAGTAGGTATGCCTCGCCCAAGAGGGGCCTGAGACTCCCTACTAAAGATTGGAGGTAACATAATCAGTTATAAGGGCCCTCGTGGGCTTAACAACCAGTCAGTCAGATCCCCCCGAAGAGGTAATCCTTCATAAAGGATGTGTGTTGTCTGACCCTTATCTGACCCAGGGTACCTGCATAATAACCCCTGAAAGTAACCTATGTGGCACCTAAGTCAAGCAACTAAGAAACCATTGTATAACCAATGCACATGCGAGCAGTCATAAGTCAGGTCCATCGTATGAGCAGTGTAGCAAAGGCCGAAACCTTGAAAGCACCACCTCTCATAGAGGTAAGGGCACTAATAAGATCCCCAGATACGAATAGATCCCTAGAAATATCTCTGATGCTAAGAAGGTATCAGGGGGATATCCCTTCAATTGACCTAGCGCGACCTCGTGATTAACTTCGGTGTAAGCGGAGCCTCCCGATCTTACCGATTATATAATAGATTTATCCACTACCTTAGTCAGACACATATGTTGATTTAATAGCCTTGGAGAAGTTTACTCACACAATCCTATTCCAAGGCACTAAATCCTAAATTGGTTTGTGCACCCTAGAAAATAAAATAGTTACTAATCAATTTTAAATTATAGCATTAATTTTAATGGTCGTGCTTACTAAAAAAGGTGCGATTGTGAAACTGGTGATGTTATGACTCAACAAGTAAAGTAAATATGAATACAATGCAAAGTCCTAACTTCAATTTTCAATGAATGATATGCTTCCTAAAACAATGCAATTTTCAATGAATGATATGCTTCCTAAAACAATGCAATTTTCAATTCAATTCTACAATTCTGAACAAAAATGCAATCTTTCTTTACATGCACTAAGATAAATGACAAAGACTCAAAAGATCAAAATGCCAATCAATGCAAAATGCTTAATATTTTTGTATTCTCAATATAAGAAAAATAAAAATGTATGGACTGAACAACAACTCGATATATAGACTCTATTGTGTATAGAAAGAGAGAACTCAAGTAGGATACCAAGGAAAAAAACACCAAGGAGAATGTACAAAGACAATCAAAATGAAAAGATGATGATAAAGGCACCGCCCAAAAATTCAACCAAAGACAGGTTTCCTGTCATCCCACAGACACTTAACAATCACTATAGAGACCTAAGAAGACTCAACAATCATCAAAACCTACCCATCAACCACCAAACCTAGTAAACAAGCAAAAGAGGTTGATGTACATGATTGTTCAAGGGAAAAGCACTTATGTACGCAGCTTGCAGAAGGGCAACATGTGTATATACACGATTGTCAAGAAAAAACCCATGTATATGTGTCAACAACACAGCTAGGAAAAGGAGAAGGATGAAATACTCAGACCTAGAGTGAACAGAGGCTGTAAAGCAATGATACAACAAGAAATGAAATATGAATGAGAGAAATCTAAGGAGAAAAACACTCCAAACCCCAAGAAAGAAGATTCAATCCCTAGTATGGTCGCCAATTCTGTTACGAGGAAAATATCTCTATGGCTAGGGGAAAAACACAATAGATGGAAATGACTACAGAAATCAGCTCTATTCCCAAGTATGCTATATAAATAAATATTCTAGCAAGACAAGATAAAAGGCCTACCTCGTCCATATGTTCGATGAAGTCCACCCTTGATCACTTGACCCAAAGAAATATACCTGCAACTAGTCCTCAACAACCAAGAAAAGCAAGCATATGGTGATAATATATGATGTTAGCACATTCAATAGCATAACCCATTAACATACATAACAAATACACCCATGGAATAATAATTCAAATATTTTCAAGATATCAATTGGACGAGAAAAGAGTATTTATATTAATATATGATCAACATAAGTGAATAAGTTATAGACTTCTATGTCGCCACGGTTCAGAACTGAGAAACTAAGTTCCTTCTAGCTGGGCCTCCACCACTTCAATCCTCCACCAAAGGCAAGCTCATAGAAGAGAGAAAATGAAGTTACCAATCAATAAGGGAAGATCGTGGGGGCTGAACACTATGTTCAGACTTAAAGGACAAAGGGATGCAGACTCAAAGTGAAGTGAATAATTCCTCCAGAGTAACTTTGTTCTCAAAGTTGAATTATTTCTCCTCTTTTCCATAGCTCAGAATTGGCCCATTTATAGCCTTCAAATGGAATTGAAGGGCCGATTCAATACGTTTCCAGTATATGGAAGTCCAATGATCATTGATCTCCTATCGTGACATGGAAACCCGACACCATTTTTCATTTTGGGGCACATTTCCTAATGTACGCAGGCTATAGTGGTGTAGCCTACGTATACACATGTTGTATAGTAGGAAAGGTGCGTATATGTGGAAAAAATGTATTTTTAGCTCTGGGATTTGCAAAAAGGGATGAAAAGTCTGCACGGGGAAATGGAAAAAGGCCTTTTCTGCAAGATGCATGAGGTGAGGCAAATCTTACTATAAAATAAAACACTAGTAACATTCCCAGAGCTTACTCTGGGAGTGGTGATTTCATGATTGAATTGATTTTCTTGGCCTATACACGTTCACTCATCTTTTGCCTGTCGCTGCCACTTCTTGACAAACCCTGCATTAGATTTATTGTCCCTTCCTCTGAGTCTATGCAATTAATAAAATCGTTTTTGCTGCATGTTGAATTAAATTTAAATTATCAGAAATTAAGTGTCAGATTAAGTGTCGTATTAAGGTTTGTATTGAGTGCCGGATTAAGGTTTGGATTGAGTGTCGGATTAAGGTTTGGAACAAATGTCAGATTTTTCTCCACACTGGATCAAGGGCCGGGATAGATTCCAAAACTCCTTCTTTGTTTCTTTACCATGGAGATGTAATTTAACATCTGATTAATTTTATTGTTAATTAAGATTGGGTTTTCCTAAATTCTTAATGGATTTGTAAGTTAGCGTTGAGTGCTTTACTTATTGTTTAAATAAGACTTGGGTTTTCTTAATTTTAATGGATTGTAAGTTAGTAATGAGTTCTTTATATATTGTTAAAAGGGCTTGGGTCTTACTTTAATTATTTTAAATGGATATGTAGGGCAGATTGACTTCTATCGTTTACTTATTATGATTGATCTTCTTAAAGTCTTTAATTGGGATAAGTAAGTGGGTATACAAAGTCTTTTTATTTTTCTTAATATGTTTTTGGATCTTAGTTTTTTTTAATGGGTTGAAAGGTGGGATGAATTCTTATCATTGATTTTATGATTTTCTTATAGTTTTTAAAATGATACTTAAAGTAGTGATAAATCCTTTATGTATTGCTTAAGAGGATTTTCTCTTCTTATGGATCCCTTTGGATATATAAATTAGCATTGATTCATTATGATTGCACTTGCACTTATGATTCTTATTAATCATTATGTATTATTTCCTTATTCGAAATTACACTTAAGCCTTGCTTGAAAGATTGATTAAGTAGAGTAGATTATTATTTGCACTATGATGAATTGATGGTTAAGTATGATGATAATTCTAGTCTTGAATAGTGGTGTATGATTGAATTAATTGGATTTAGATACTTCCTTGTTCCTCAGAACAATCGCCAGTCCTGAGATCTTAAGTGCTCAAAATCAATAAGAATCCTAGACTTGAGCTTTGCTTATGTGTCTTGGAGGTCCTAACCATGCAAGATAGGTTGGGCAGGTAGCTTCCTTATGTTATCTTTATAAGATATAGTTGATTTAATAATAGTGATGTTTCTCTCAGTTGATTGTGACGAAATTGATTTTGTAGTTATTAATATATTTTATGATGCATTTCACTTATACTACAGTTTGTTCATAAAAAAAATATTTACCTCTTTTTTACATCACTAATTGTTGTCGTAACAGAGGGGTCGTTACATATGGTATCAGAGCGGGTTCAAACTTGCGAATTTGGATTGTTACACCTTCCCTTGTGTTAAACTTGCGATTAAAACAATATCGCTAATTAAAATTTGAAATTTTTCCATGTAGGTAATCATGGTTCGAGGACGCTGTGGAGGTAGATGACGTGGTGCTAGGGGAAGAGGTGAGACGCCTCTAGTAGCATCCATGCCGGAGGAGTCTAATCCCCAAGGAGAAGAAAAAGTCATTGAGAAGGATAATGTTTTTGTGGGAGATGTGGTTGATTTTATGAGATCCTTTTAGAGGATGTCAAAGGCCTTGATTAATTGACTGGATAGAGATGAGGGAAAGGAGCCTATACCCAATGAGGGTTTACAATGCACTCTAGCTAGTAGTGTTAGCATACATAGAGAAATTGAGAAGGTGAAGTTTCCCGAGTTCATGGGTGTCACGGACGACTCAACCACCGAGGCATGGTTGGAGAACATGGCGATGTGCTTCACACTTTGTGACTACACCTTCAACATGAAAGTCCACATGGCGGTATTTCAGCTGAAAGGGAGTGATATTATATGGTGGAAGATGCTTCTACCTCAACTAAACATGGTTGTTGAAGATGTGTCATGGGAGCTGCTTGAGGAACGGTTCTGGGAGAGGTATTTTTCAGAGGAATTCATTGAGTGCCAAATCAATGAGTTCAACACCTTACGACAGGGTGGTCATACGGTGCTAGAGTATGATGATAGATTCATGGAGCTACTTAGGTATACTCCACATATGAACACAGAGAAGCTATAGGATAGCACATTTGTGCTTGGACTTAACTTCAACATTCATGCGAGGGTGAGGATATTAATGCCTCAGGCATTTCATGATGCAGTCCAGAAGGCCCTCATAGCTGAGGAATAAATGAATAGCAGGGGTTAGGGTAGGACTCCTGCAAGACCGACTAGATAGGTGACATCAGAAGCACAACAATATCAGACTCCATCGAGACATGCATTAGGGCATCGAGATACTCCTAGAGGACCTATGTTCAAGACACCACAATGAAAACTCCTTAGAAAAGGACTCCTTATAGAGGACAACCATCATCAAAAACAACATCACCCGCAACAAAAAAAGTTTAGGCATGTTCAATAGAACAGACCCGAATTTCACATCGGTAGGCCAACAGCTTCTACTTTGGGGAATAGGAGTACTGGACTGAAGACTGGGTGTTGAACATGTGGAGAGCCACATTACCAGTGAGATTATCCTATTGATAAGGCCAGAGCAGTTGGATCAGTAGGAACCACTACAGTGGGAGATTTGGGCAAGGCCCAGAGGATTCATACAACGGTGAATAACTGCTAGGCCGAGCACCAGTCCACTGTGCTCGAGACATCAAATAAAATCGCTGACCAAAATTTTAGTATTTAGATAGATCCAGGTGCTACAAAGATATTTGTTTATAGTGCAGCACTAAAGAGAATTAAGGTAAAGGAAGTCGAGCAAGACGAGTTTAGATACATAGAAATGGCTTCGGGTGCCAAACAAAATGATGCAGGAGCATCGTTAGAAAGCACGCAGAGCAGGACCTCTCTGCGTCTGGGAATCTATACAGAATTTCAACGTTGGCAGTTATGACAGATAGTTTGAAGCATGCTTTAACTCAGTGCTGGAAAAATCTTTTGAGGCACGCTTGAACGATTGCGAGCGAAGTGGGATTTTCCACTCCTGCTCTAGACTGTGACTGCACTAGGATAACAGTCAGGATAGGTTTTGATGTAGACAAGTAGTCGGGGGGAAACCTAAGAACCCTTTGATATAAATAGAGGTTATGTACGACCAAATGAGGCTAGCTGCAAGTTAGTAAGATATTTCTGAGTTTTTCAGTTTTAGTTTTGATTACAGTTGTAGCCATTTTTCGCTTTTGAATATAAAAGAGGAAAATTGGCCCAATGCATGGTGTGGACATTGTTTGCGATTCCCTATTATTGTGTTTCATGAATGAATGAATGCATTTCGTTATGAGTATATGGAACTGTGAATGTTAGGATAAGTTTCAATTGTTTCTCTTGTGTTGAAAGTGGTGCAAGGTGTGCACACAGAACATAAGGAGTGCGTTGACATAATCTGTTTCAATTCTGAAGCTCGGAAGAGATAGCATGAAACTTTCCCATTGCAAGGAGTGTAAAGAGACTAGTGTAAGGCGTTCACAGTCGTCTGCAAGAATTCAGACCTTGCGTAAAGATCTGGTGCAAGGAGTGCATAGATCCAAGATTCGACTAAGTGTCGAAGGGACTTTGTAAGAAGTCGAAGAACCAGAAAAGGAGAATGCCAGAAGGGCGAGAGGAATTTCTCTTCGAGAAATCCTTCAGATCTAAGTTATCGAAATCCCTGAAATGCAAGGAGTGCACCAAAAGTCTAATTATTCACAAGTCCAAGCTCAGGAGGAATAACACTTTTCATAAGTGTTAACGAGATCTAAGAAACAGACTCGCAGGAAGGACAAAGGTCAAAACCTTTGAATCTTTTAGAAAATATTCTAAGTCTGAAGAAATATTAAGATCGGAGGGAGAGATATGAACCGTTCGATCAACATCCAAACAATGAGGAGCAAGCACAGAGGAGGAAAGATATCAACCATTTGTCCTAAGCGCAAAAGAATCGTAACCACCCGATCAAGATAAAGTGCACTAACGTGAAGCTTTGAAAGTACACAGGAGCAGCGGGGTTACAAAATTCCAAAATTATCAGAACAATCCATCAAGGGGGACACATGGAAAGATATCAATGTTTAGTTGACTTGTGACTCAGAGAAGTCAAAAGCAGAGTTATAAGAACTCACGAATTGTGAAATCGCGATTTGATCACAGTTGATCGAAGGAGGGAGATGAACCGTAGATCTGGTCTTGTCGGGAGTTTGAAACTCAAGAAATCAGAAGGGAGAGTTCTGGGAAGTCATGAAATCCAAGTTTACGATTTGATTTGAGCCATCGGATCGAGGAGGGATTTGGACCATCAATTCATTTCAAGGGAAGGAGATATCAGAATCTCGAATATCAGGAGAAGAGAGGTGAGTAGTCCTCCAACTTCGTGAAACGCGAAGTCCCTAGTTTGCGAAAGGGAAAGAAGGACCGTCGGATCACATGGATTGTGGACCATTGATCTAACGTGAGTGGAGCCCAGATTTTGGGTTTTGGAGATCAGGAGGATGAGCAAACAAAACCTTCCGGGGACGCGAAATGCAAAACTACGAAGCGCTCGAGAGATTGGGCCCAAGCCATAGTGAGGGGTGACATCGTCGAAGGTTAAGGGAGGAGCTAGCAGACGTGAGGCTCACTTCGGGATTTTGGAAGTGAGAGAGTTGGGGTTGGCTCATAGGAAAACACCCGACACATGAAGTCGCAACACGCCTTTTGGTTAGGCGAGTGGTCTCAGTCTTGGTCACGTAGAGGGAGGGGCTTAACTAGGAGAGCTAGCACCTAGATACGCTGGAGATTTAAAATCATTAAGGACAAGCTCGCGGGTTCCATAGAACCTGCCCCTCAAGAAGAAGAGGGCTTATTGAGTTGATTGAAGGTTATCGAGGGGCCAAAGAGTCAATCTGACTCAATTTCTTGATCAATCCTAGACCGGGAGGTCACGCATCCCTTAGGAGAGAAGGGGGGTCCGCATCAAGTGGTATCAGAGCTGAAGTTTTGCTTATAGATAGCAGGAAAAGGAGAGGAGACAAAATAACTTGAAGTTGTACTCTGTGTGTGACAGACAATCAACACAATGCCACCAAGGAGATGAGTGGAACCACCTTTATCCAATTGAGATGTAGAAAGGGAGATGCAAGAACATCGTGCAATATTGGAGGCGATGTAGGAAGCGCAGAGATGAGCACACGATGCTGGAGACATCAATGATGCAGAGAGTGAATCCATATAAGTCGAAGAAGCTGGAAGAGAGGATCTTGCCGAAGAACACTTGCTGAGAGCATTTGTTAGATTGGGAGGCAGAGCCAAGATAGAGGTCCCAATGTATGAAGGCAATTTAGATGCTGAAGAGTTGCTGGATTGGATAAGATCCATGGAAAAACATTTCGACTATGAAGATGTCGATGAAGATAGAAAGGTGAAACAAGCTGTCACCAGGCTAAAAGGACATGCAACACTGTGGTGGGATGAACTGCAGGCTAAGAGGAGAAGCAAAGGAAAACAAAAGATAAATAATTGGGACAGAATGGTAGCCAAGTTGAAGGCTAAATTCATACCCAAATATTATCAGATCAATCTGTTCAGGAAGTTGTAGAACCTAAGACAGAAGGGTATGACAATTAAGGAGTACACAGAGGAGTTCTATAGGTTGAACATCAAAACTGGACAAAGAGAGAAAGATGAAGAAAAATTTGCCAGATATATAAATGGCCTAAGATATGAAATCCAGGATGAGCTCAACATGATGTCATTAAGGACAGTAAAGGATGCTTATCAGTTTGCACTTAAAGCAGAGGAGAAGTTGGCCATAAAACAAATCTAGCGAGGAAGAGGTAAAATCCCAGCCCCAAACAAAAGCAAGGGATTTACCCATGACAAGGCACATAATTCTAAGGATGAGGCTGAGAAACCACACAGTCACTCAGAAAGAGGAGGAAGTTCTCGAGGAAGACAGGGTGTTGGAAGAAGTTCTTCTAGAGGAGGAGGAAGAAGAGGAGGAGGAGAAGTAATATTCTATGACTGTGGAAAGACAAGTCACATGTCTTGGGAATGTCCCAAGAAAAAGAAAGAAGGAGGAGGTGAAGCTCACATTTCAGAAGTACAGAGAAGAGATGTTGAAGTAGAAGGAGCAGAGGAGGGAAGATCCCTGATGCTGAGGAAGGTTCTCTTAAAACCAAAAACAGAAGTTGAAAACCCAGTGCAGAGGAACAGTCTCTTTAGAACAACTTGCAATACTAAAGACGGAGTATGCAAGGTGATAATTGACAGTGGGAACACTAATAACTTAGTATCCACATATATGGTGGAGAAATTGGAGCTAGAGACAATTGCACATTCGAAGCCATACAAAGTATCATGGTTGCAGAAAGGACACCAGGTAATGGTTACTAAACAATGCTTGGTTGAATTTAAGATAGGAGGATATAAAGATGAAGTTATATGTGATGTAATTCCCATGGATGTATGCCACATTTTTTTGGGAAGACCATGACAGTTTGACATGAATGCCATTCATGATGGGAGGAAGAATACATACACCTTGGAGAAAAATGGTAGAACACACATGTTGCTACCAATAGAGGAGAAGAAAGTGAAGGAGGAAGCCAACACACACATACTTCTCATGAGTGGGAAGGAACACCTAAAAGAAGTCAAGGAAGAATAGGAGATGCAGTTTGATGTGGTGAGGAAACATAGAGTTATCCTTACAAGTACTCAATGGATGATTTTCCTAAAGAAGTTCAGGAATTGTTGGATAATTTTGCTGACATGGTGGTGGATGAGCTTCCTAACTCATTGCCACCCATCAGAAGTATCAACCACCATATTGGTTTTATACCCAGATAAAGTATGCCAAACAAAGAAGCATACAGATTGACACCTCGAGAGAATGAGGAAGTGAAGAACCAAGTCCAGGAACGTTTAGACAAGGGTTTGGTCAGAGAGATCTTGAGTCCATGCACAATACCAACTGTGTTGAGTCCAAATAAGTATGGAGGATGGAGAATGTGTACAGACTCAAGAGCCATTAACAAGATCACCATCAGGTATAGATTTCCTTTACCAATAATGGATGATTTAATGCATTGTTTAAGTGGAGCAAATTTATTTTCTAAAATAGATTTGAAAAGTGGATATCACCAGATTAGAATGAGAGAAGGTGATGAGTGGAAGACAACCTTTAAGACAAATGAAGGTTTGTATGAGTGGCTTGTTATGCCATTTGGCTTAAAAAATTCCTCGAGTACTTTTATGAGGTTGATGAATGAAATACTAAAATATTTCATTGGCAAGTTCGTGGTTGTGTATCTAGATGGTATACTTATCTTTAGCAAGACTAAGGAGGAGAATTTGAGGCAACAAACACTAGTGATGAGGAGGCTACAACACGAGAAGTTGTTGATAAACTCGAAGAAGTCCTCTTTTATGAAGACATAACTCATTTACTTGGGTTTTTTGATCTCTTCAAATGAACTGAAGATGGATCCGGAGAAGGTGAAAGCAATCAAAGAATGACCATCACCCAGGAGCATGTTTGAGGTAAGAAGCTTCCATGGATTAGAAAGTTTCTATAGGAAGTTCATCAGAGATTTCAGTGGAATTTGTGTACCAGTGATGGATAAAGTGAAGAAAAGGCACAAGTATTTTAAATGGACAGAGGAGGCCAAGAAGAGATTCAATATACTGAAGGGGAAAATAACAGAACAACCAATTCTAGTCTTGCCGGATTTTGAGAAGACATTTCAGGTGAGATGTGATGCAAGTGGAGTTGCAATTAGAGCAGTTTTGAGCCAGGATAATAGACCTGTTGCCTATTTCAGTGAGAATCTATAATAAAGAGTTTTATGCTATAATTCAAGCCTTGAAGAAATGGAGACACTACCTTGTCCCACATGAATTTGTCTTGTATAACGATAATCATGCTTTACAATTCATAAGCAGACAGAAAAAATTGAATCAGAGGCATGCAAAATGGGTCGCGTTTATGTAGAAATTTACTTTTGTCATAAAACATATTACTGGGAATGCTAACAAAGTTACCGATGCATTAAGCAGGAGATGTTTGATTCAACAGGAGTTTCAGGTGAAGACCTTGGGGTTTGAACACCTTAAGGACATGTATTTTGATGATACAGATTTCAAGGAAGCATATGAATCATGTGCAAATCCTGTGTTGAGAGACAAAAGCTAATGGACATAGCACATGATTCAAGAGGGATTGTTGTTCAAGGGAAATTAGTTGTGCATACCAAAATGCTCAATGCGAGATAACCTTTTGAAGGAAAAGCATAGTGGAGGATTAACTGGACATTTCGGCCATGATAAAACATTTGCACAATTGAGCAGTTCATACTATTGGATAGGTATGAGAAAATAAGTGATAAATTTTGTGAAAATATGTAGAATCTGCCAGTGTGCAAAAGGAAAAAGACAGAACATTGGATTGTATCAACCATTTCCAATACCAGAGAGGCCTTGGGATGCAATAAGCATGGATTTTTTGTTGGGACTACCAAGAACGGAAAAAGTATTTGATTCCATATTTGTGGTGGTGGATAGATTTTCAAATATGGAACACTTTATCCCATGCCAGAAGATCAGTGATGCAACACATGTTGCAAATCTGTTTTTCAAGACCCAGAAGCATTGTCTCAGACAGAGACACAAAATTTGTTGGACACTTTTGGAGAACATTTTGGAAGAAGTTGGGGACAAATTTGTCCTTCAGATCAACTTATCACCCTCAGACAGATGGAAAAACTGAGGTGGTAAACAAAATTTTGGGAAACTTATTGAGGAGTCTGGTTACTGAGCACCATAATCAGTGGGATCAGATTCTTCCACAATAATAATTTGCATACAATGACTCACCAAACAGGAGCACAGGAAAGAGCCCATTCCAAATATTGTATGGAATGCAACCCAAGGGAGTATATGATTTGGGAGACTTAGAACAGAGTGAGATCAGGAGCACTGGAGTAGAATATTTTGCTGCAGAAATGGAAAATCTCCATATCTAGATCAGAGGAAAGTTGCAGAGTTCTAACCAGGAGTACAAGCGCCAAGTTGATCAAGGTCGCAGAGAAATTCAATTTGAAGTGAGAGATTAGGTTCTAGCACATCTCAGGAAAGAAAGGTTCCCTAAGGGAACATATAACAAGTTAAAGATGAATAATATAGGGCCATGTACGATCTTGAGGAAGTTTGATGCAAACGCCCATGAGATTGAGCTACCAGATGATGTGGGAATATCGCCCATATTCGATGTTTCAGACTTGTATCCTTACAGGAAATATGACATAGAGGGATCATAAGATCAAGAGAAGATTCAATGGGAGAAACAAATGCCTATAGCAGAACAACCATAGATGGAGAAGATTGTTGATCATGGGATTGGCAAAAAGACCAGGAGGAAGACCTATTTTGAATATTTGGTCAAGTGGAAGGGACACCCAATAGAATATGCTACTTGGGAAATGAAGCTTCTATTCAAAAGCATGGAAAGTCGGTGCAGGAATTCATGGACAAGAGTCCATGAATTTTTGTCAAGGGGAGTATGATGCAGGAGCATCGTTGGAAAGCACGTAGAGAAGAACCTCTCAGTGTCTGGGAATTTGTATAGAATCTCAACGCTGGCATTTACGACAGATATTTTGAAGCACGCCTTAAATCAACACTGGAAAAATCTTTTGAGGCATGCTTGAATGATCGCGAGCGAAGTGGGAGTTTCCACTTTTGATCTGGACTATGACTGCACTAAGATAGCCATCAGGATAGGTTTTGATGTAGACAAGTAGTCAGGGGGAACCCTAAGAACCCTCTAAGATAAATAGAGGTTATGTACGCCTAAATGAGGCTAGATGCAAGTTAGTAGGAGATTTATGAGTTTTTCAGTTTTTGTTTTGATTACAGTTGTAGCCATTTTTCACTTTTGAATATAATAGAGGAAAATTGACCCAATGCATGGTGTGAAAATTATTTGCAATTCCCTGTTATTGTGTTTCATGAATGAATGAATGAATTTCATTATGAGTAGATGGAACTGTGAATGTTAGGATAAGTTTCAATTGTTTCTCTTGTGTTGAAAGTGGTGCAAGGTGTGTACACAGAACACAAGGAGTGCGTTGACAGAATATGTTTCGATTCTGAAGCTCAGAAGAGATAGCATGAAACTTTCTCGTTGCAAGGACTGAAAAGAGACTGGTGCAAGTTGTGCATAGTCATCTACAAGAATTCATACCTTGCGTAAAGATCTAGTGCAAGGAGTGCACAGATCCAATATTTGACTAAGTGTTGAAGGGACCTTGTAAGAAGTTGAAGAACCATAAAAGGAGAACTCCTGGAGGGTGAGAGGAATTTCTCTCTGAGAAATCCTTCAGATTTGAGCTATCGAAATCCATGAAATGCAAGGAGAGTGTGCGAAGTCGAATTCTTCACAAGACCAAGCTCGGGAGGAATAAAACTTTTCATACATGTTAACGAGATCCAAGAAAAGGACTCACAGGAAGGACAAAGTTCGAAACCTTTGAATCTTTTAGAAAATCTTCTAAGTCTGAAGAAATCTTAAGATCAGAGGGAGAGATCTGAACCGTCCAATCAACATCCAAACAATGAGGAGCAAGCATAGAGGAGGAAATATCTTAGCCGTTCGGCCTGAGCACCAAAGAATCGTAACCGTCTGATCAAGGTAAAGTTCACTGATGATAAGCTTTGAAAGTACACAAGAGGAGCAGGGTTATGAAATTCTGAAATCATCGGAACCATCCATCAAGGGGGACACGTGGCGAGAGATCAACGTTTCTCTGACTCGGGACTCAGAGAATTCAAAGGAAGAGTTATAATAACTCATGAATAATGAAATCGTGTTTTGATCATAGTCGTTGATCGGAGGAGGGAGTTGAATCGTAGATCTGGTCTTGTCGGGAGTTCGCAACTCGGGAAATCGGAAAGGAGAGTTCTAGGAAGTTGTGAAATCCGAGTTCGCGATTTGATTTGAGATGTCAGATTGAGGAGGGATCTGGATCGTCGATTCATTTTGAGGGAAGGAGATATCGAAAGTTCAAATATCGGGAGAAGAGAGGTGAGCATTCCTCCAACTTCGTGAAACACGAAGTCCCGAGTTCGCGAAAGAGAAAGCAGGATCGTCAGATCACACGGATTGTGGACCATTGATCTAACATGAGTGGATCCCATGTTTTGGGTTTTGGAGATCAGGAGGACGAGCAAACAAAACCTTATGGGGATGCAAAATGTGAAACCACAAAGCGGTCAAGAGATTGGCCCCAGGTCATAGTGAGGGGTCACATCGTCGAAGGTTAAGGGAGGAGCTAGCACGCGCGAGGCCCACTTCAAGATTTCAGAATTCAAAGAGTCGGGGTTGGCTCATAGGCAAACACCCAACACACAAATTCATGATGTTCCTTTTGGTTAGATGAGTGTTCATAGTCCCGGTCATGTAGAGGGAGGGGCTTAACTAGGATAGCTAACACCTAAATACGTTGGACCTTTAAAAGCATTAAGGAGAATCCCGTGGGTTCCATAAAACCTGCACCTTAATAAGAAGAGGGCCTATTTAGTTGATTGAAGGTTCTAAAGGGGCCAAAGAGTCAATATGACTCAGTTTCTTAATCAATCCTAGACCAGGAGGTTGCGCAACCCTTAGGAGAGAAGGGGGGTTTGAATCACAAAAGGTTGGAGGAAAGGTTACGAACTATAGCATTAACATGGAATATTTTATAACGAAGGCCAACCTATATGTCACAATCTTAGGATCTTATGACATAGTGATTGGTATGGAATGTTTGGAATCGCCTGATGCGATACTCAACTGTATAACAAAACAATTAAGTTTGACATATGATGTGGGACAGAGAAGAGTGATTTTAGGAAGAAACTAGGGAGTGTCCTTGAGGTTCATTTCTTCCCTACAACTACAGAAGTGCATGCACAAGGGATGTAAGTTATATGCAATATTAGCTCTAAAAAAAAAGGGAGAGGCATAAGGATTAGAAAAACTTCCAGTAGTACAAGTGTTTGCAAATGTGTTTCCAAAAGAGTTACCAGGTTTTCCGCCCGAAAGAGAGTTGGAGTTTACAATTGACTTGAAACCTGGAACTGAACCGATAGCAAGAATGCCATATCAGATGTCAACGCCTGAGTTACATGAGTTTAAAATGCAATTGAAGGAATTGATAAACAAGGGACTTATACATCCAAGTGTGTCACCTTGGGGTGTGCCATTTATTTTCGTAAGAAAGAAGGATGGATCGTGGATACTTTGTATTGACTACCATCAATTGAACAAAGCGATGATCAAGAACCAATATCCATTGCCAAGAATAAATGATTTGTTTGATTAAATGAAAGGAGGGACGATGTTTTCGAATATTGACTTGAGATCATGATATTACCAGTTATGGATTAAAGATGAATATATCTCTAAGACCACATTTAAGACAAGGTTTAGACACTTTTAGTTTATAGTTTTACCGTTCAGACTGACAAACTCCCTAGGGGTATTCATGAGTTTGATGAATGGGATGTTCCACGAATACTTGGATAGGTTTGTTCAAGTATTCATTGATGACATATTGATTTATTTTTAGATGAAATAAGAACATGACGAACATGATGAACATTTAAGATTGGTACTACCGTTTCTACGAGAAAACAAATTGTATGTGAAGCTATCAAAATGTTCTTTTTACCAATCGAAGATTCATTACTTAGGGCATATCATATATGGTGAAGGTATCGTTGTGGATCCAACGAAAGTAGAGGATATTAATGAATGGCCTGCACTGATAAACGTACAAGAATTATGCAACTTTATGGGTTTAGAAGGATATTACTGACGGTTCGTCGAAGGTTTTTCAAAGATAGAAAATCCGATCACAGAATTGTAGAAGAAAAACAATAAGTTGTATGGACTGAGAAATGCGTGGAATAATTTCAATGGATCAATGAGTTATTGACGACAACACCGATACTGAAAGTCATCGACATAGACAATGAATTCTTGGTATGCACGAATGCATCCAAGGAAGGTTTAGGTAGAGTTTTTATGCAAGATGGTCGAGTGATTTCTTACATTTCAAGGAAATTGAGAAAGCATGATGAGAATTACGCAATGCATGACTTGGAGTTATTGTATGGAAATTCGAATTAAAGACAGATCACTGTGGATTGTAGCATATATTTACAGAGAGTGACTTGAACGTGCGACAAAGGCGTTGGTCAGAATTACTTAGCGAATACAATATTGAGATTACTTACATTAAAGGAACGATGAACAGAGTGGCAGATGCATTGATTTAGAGAAGACATATTCTCGGTAATACCTCTCAAGACGAATCTTTGAGAAAATATTCTAGCGTTACAAATAAATGATGATTGGTACAAAGAGGTTAAGGAAAATATTGAGCAAGATACCATGATGGTACCGAATTTTGAAGGTTATACATTGGACAATAATAGATTGATGAGGTATAGCAACAAGATTTACATACCACCTAACAACGAATTAAGAAGTTTGATTTTAAGTGAAGTTCATCGCGCAGTGTACATGGCTCATCCGGGAGTCACGAAGATGAAGGCATACCTTAATCCTTTATTCTTCTGGAAGGGAATGGAAGCAGAGATAGTTATTTATGTGGAAATATGTCTATAATATCAAAAAGTTAAAGCTAAACATAGATATCTGACATGATTACTACAACCACACGTCATTCCGAAATTGAAATGGGAGGTCATTTCAATGGAATTTATTGTTGGATTTCCATTGACGACAAGGATACATGACTCTATTTTCATAGTAGTTGAAACTCTAATGAAGAGCACACACTTTATTCCCATACATACGATGTATTAGGAACCAGACATAGATAGAGTCTTTGTTAGTGAGATTGTGATACTACATGGTGTATCAAGAAGGATCATATCCGATCGAGGATTGGTGTTTACAGGATGATTTTGGACTAGTTTCCAAGAAGCTTTGGGAACACAACTGAACTTTAGTACAACATATCACCCTGAGATAGATGGGCAGACAGAAAGAACAATCCAATTTTTGGAGGATATGTTGTGTATGTATGTAATGGACCAACAAAAATGTTGGGAATATTTCTTACCTCTAGTAGAGTTTGCATACAACATCAACTATCAAAGTACCATTAAGATGGAATTGTTTGAGTTTATTTACGGGCGACCATATCATGCGCCATTGAGTTGGGATCGAATCGAGGATAGCATCCTAGTAGGATTGGAAGTAATTCAAGAAATGGAAGAACAAATGCAATCGATGAGAAAAAGGATTAAAGAAGCACAAGATCAACATAAGAGTTATGCCGATGAGCATCACGTTGACCGTAGTTATGAAGTTGGTGACCGAGTTTTCTTGCAGGTGAAACCGCACAAGAGTTCGATAAATTTTGGAAAGGGTGCTAAACTCTCACCTAGGTTTACGAGACCTTTCAAAGTTGTGGAAAATAAAGGACCCGTGGCTTATCGATTAACCTTGCCTGATTATTTGAGGCATATGCATGGTGTTTTTCATGTATATGTTTTGAGACATTATGTTAGTGATCCTACACATGTGATTGACATGAGTTATTTGTAGGTGTCGGATGAGGGTTCTCTCACGACGGAGCCAATCCACATTTTGGACCATCACATTTGACAGCTATAGTGTCAAATAATGGATTAGGTCAATGTCTAGTGGGACAATTATAGTCCACACTCGGCCACCTGGGAGGACGCATATGATATGCGTCAAAATTTTCCTTACTTGTTTGATAGATTAGACATATAGATCTTGTTAGATACTTTTACTTCATTTTATATACTATACAACTTCAGGATGAAGTTTAAAAAAAGAGGGGGTGTATGTAAAATCCTTCTCTACTGAGCACATGTTATCGAATTATTCTTTGAGGAGACTTGTGTGCAAGTGATCCGGTTATAGTACAATGTTATTTGTTTAGACTATGGATTTTACATGATGATGTTGATGGGTTGTGATTTATTTTTACTTAATACATGTATTGACAGATGCTATTGACGATTTCACCTGAGTGTCCAGGACACATGCCATATTATAGATGTTGATGGCATCAATGGACCTCCTTGGACTCTAGATTGAGTCAGGGAGTGGATTGTATTGGTTTGAGTATTTCATTTTATGCATATGTGACGTATGATTGATTATAGTATGATTTTGTATATGTATCATTGACAGTGTTTCTTCGATGGATGCAAGCTGATGAATGCTTGCTAATATGACTCACATAAGGAGTAAAGGGGCCATGCATGGAAAACTAGACATTGAGGGAGAGGTGTGGCAGAGTCCCTAATACAACATACTAGCACTCCCATCGTGGCTCGAATTGTAGGTTAACGATTACCTAGTTCGAGAGATCCACGATGTCGTGAGGGCGGATTGAGACAATTGCTCACAAAGATTTATAATGGGCGCACAATAAGGCAAAGTCCTTATTCCTTAGAATCCCTCAGTCTCTCACAAGGTTAACCGAGTGGAGTGTTGACTCCAAGGGTTGGAAAAACTACCAAAACCAGTCAAAAGGCGAGTGGAACCCTTGAAGCATGGAGGTGCATCTTGAAGGGCACATCGTGTAATTTAAATACTTGAGTCAATGAATCTAGGTGGCCTAGAAAACAATGAATTAATTTGACATTGTCGGATTTAAAATAATTAATTAACGAGTAATTTTACTGATTATAAATCCCAATAAAAGTCTAAGCCTATTCTAAGACTAAGCCTAAGTTTAAGTTTAGTTAGGGGACTAAAATAAAATGTTAAATAAATTAAAATATTAGAGATAAACCAATCTAAATAAAAGTGAGATAAATCTAAGGAGTCTATATAATGTGCATATGAGCAAGAAAATATTAAAAGGGATTTTTTAAAATAAGAAATAAATAAAGTAAGAGAGAATAGGTGTACACATAGAATGATATCTAGAGTCTAGCTACCACTATTCTAACTAGAATAAGACTCTTATTTTAACTCTAAAGAATATTTAGTAAGGAGTTAGTCATTAAATGAGAATCTGGGGAATAAAGAGACAACTAGGAGCGATTTAAGGAACACATTTGAGAAATGTGACAAAAATTGACTTTTAATTTAAAATAAAATATGTAATTACTTGTGCAACTTGGGGAGATGGTGACAAGTGTGAAGGTGAATAATCCTAATTTATTTAATAAAAAATCTAATTAATTGTGCATGTGGGCATGTGCCAGTGAAAAAATTCCTATAAAGCAAATGGTCTAGATGGGAAATGTGGGGATTGGTTATTGGTAAAGTTATGTTGTCAAAATAATTTTGACTGTGTTTTACTTGTGAGAGTTGGGATACCAAGATTAATAGAGAGTGGTGGCTCTACCTTGCGAGGAAAGCTTGGAGCTAGAGTATTTCTGGTTTGTGTGTGCTTGGCTCCTTTGCAGCTCAGGGTGCTAAGGGGGAAGAAGAGTACCCCTAGCGTTGGCTAGGAGATACTAGTGAATTCTCTGTGATTAGCAAGCTAGAGTAAGGATGAGTGCAAGTGGTCAACAAACATTGTCTAGTATCGATCTTTATTGGTTCCGGTATTTTATTTTTGAAGTTGTTAGTGTAACAAGATTTGATTTTGTAGATTGAATGTTGAAGATTTGATTGTAGTTGTAATTTTGAATTTTAATTAATAATTTTGCTAAATATTTATGAAGTGATCTTGTTAAATATCTTGGGTTGTTTCCATTTATTCAGTTCAGAACTCAGAGAAAATTTTGTAGTCACTGCCAAAGTTAATCAAAGTTCCTAATTTCAAAATTCGTATGTATGCTTCAAGACAATTGCATTTCTGGGAATTACTTCAATTTATTAAATCGCTGAGTATGTAATTTGTGGTTTGAACTTCACATTCTTATTTGATTTCTGAAAACAAAATTGTAATTCACTGCTAATTAAATGACAATATCAAATTAGAGTTTCCTTGAATGCTACCAGTCAATTTACAGTCTGATATCTTCATCACTGCCAACTTTTTAGACAATCTGGAAATTTGAAAATCTTATGGCTGTTGTGTTTTAGATGCTACTCTAATTATGAAAACGAATTTAATTTAAAAAAATGGAATACAAACCGAATAACTGCGTGTTGTCAAATTGTTCCACATCTGAGAAACTTCGAATCTCCTTTGATCATTGCCTTATTAAATCCTAGATCCAAATTAGGGATCTTTTTATTTGGGTTGCATTAAACTCATTTGTACATTCAATTGAGAATTTTGTGAGGATTTTAAAGATTCTTGGCTTGTACAAAAATTCAAGGTTTTTCAATCGTTGAAAGATTATTTGCATGTTGGGATCTACTTTGGGCCATTGTGTAGCCATGAAACTCCTAAATTAATTCATGATGGAAATTTCTAGTTTTGGTTTTGAATTGTGTAGTGTTACTGTAGATGTTTACCTCATCAAAGTTAAATCACCTCATCAAAGTTAAATTGTTGGTCCCTGTGAAACCCGGTCTACACTTGGTGCTGATCTCCAAAAATGTTTTTCTAATACATAAAATTCGTAGGTTAATCTTCTTGATTAATCCTAAATTTTATTTTAATTCCTGGGTCTATGTTTAGTCATTGGACGCCTTGAATGATTTTTCTCTTGTGCCTTGAACCTCTGCCATTATCAGATTGCAACTTCACCCTTTTTAGGAACCTTTATTTGTTGCCCAACCTGTAAAAGCTTTTGAATTTTTTTCTTTAGTTATTGCTGTCAAAGATTGCAACTCTGTAGTTGTGGATTTCCTTTGTTGTCTTTTAGAAAACAATCCCAGAATTTAATTGAGCGATTACGGTTCTGTTTATTTTTATTTTTCTAAATTTTTAATTTTGAGTATTGCAATTCATGGAAGGAATTTGGGGCTACAACAAATAACTTGACCTTCCTGAGTGCCTCTGTATTTATTTACTATCCTTTCCTTAAGGATTAACCATTTCAAAATCTATTCGTTGCCTGTAAATTTTAAATTCGATTTTTTCATAATTTAGTTTTGTTTCAAGGTC
>ML824851.1:0-23677 GCA_009831015.1 Picea engelmannii | reverse complement strand
AGAATCTGATTAATTTTATTGTTAATTAAGATTGGGTTTTCCTAAATTCTTAACGGATTTGTAAGTTAACATTGAGTTCTTTACTTATTGTTTAAATAAGACTTGAGTTTTATTAATTTTAATGGATTGTAAGTTAATAATGAGTTCTTTATATATTGTTAAAAGGGCTTGGGTCTTACTTAATTATTTTAAATGGATATGTGGGGAATATTGAATTTTGTCATTTACTTATTATGATTGATCTTCTTAAAGTCTTTAATTGGGATAAGTAAGCGGGTATACAAAGTCTTCTTATTTTTCTTAATATGTTTTTGGATCTTCTTAGTTTTTTTTAATGGGTTGAAAAGTGGGAAGAATTCTTACCTTTTCTTTTATAATTTTCTTACAGTTTTTAAAAGGATACTTAAAGTAGTGATAAATCCTTTATGTATTGCTTAAGCGTATTTTCTCTTCTTATGGATACCTTTGGATATATAAATTAGCATTGATTCATTATGATTTCACTTGCACTTATGATTCTTATTAATGTTTATGTATTATTTCCTTATTCGAAATTACACTTAAGCCTTTCTTGAAAGATTGATTAAGTAGAGTAGATTATTATTTGCACTATGATGAATTGATGGTTAAGTATGTTGATAATTCTAGTCTTGAATAGCAGTGTATGATTGAATTAATGGGATTTAGATACTTCCTTGTTCCTCATAACAGTTTCCAGTCCTGAGACCTTAAGTGGTCAAAATCAATCGGATGAATCCTGGACTTAAGCATTGATTATGTGTCTTGGAGGTCCTAACCATGCAGGATAGGTTGAGTGGGTAGCTTCCTTATGTTATCTTTATAAGATGTGGTTGATTGAATAATAGTGATGTTGCTTTCAGTTGATTGTGATGAAATTTTTTGTGTAGTTATTAATATATTTTATGACACATTTCACTTGTACTAACGTTTGTTCATAAAAAAATATTTACCTCTTTTTTACATCACTAATTGTTGTCGTAACGGAGGGGTCATTACAATTACACATTGAGGTACATTGTTTTGAAACTTCATATCGAATGATTATGTTAAAGTTTTGAGCATGAAAATGGTGATCATGAGTTGATTTGGATTATGAATCATGAAGATTTGAATTTATACTTTTTTCCTTGTTTGAACTTGGTGGTCATCATCATCTCCTAGTCAAGTGTTGTCACCCTTGGAAAAAATTGTACTATTGGGGGGAGGGGGGCTTAAAAGGGGAAACATGTCCATATCATAGCCCATACATAACACACTCCATATATTCCCTCTCTGTTATACTATTTTTTGGGTTGGTTGTGATATGTCACATATAAAGGTTCATAAATCATAATCCTCATGAGAAGAAGGAGCTATAATTCTCAAGGTTGAGGAAACTTTATAAAATAAATTGATATATAAATATCAAAATCCATAATTCAAAATGCAAGGAAAAAAAACAAAAATTCAAAGCAAAGAAAAAAAACATGAAAAACAAAGTGTAAAAACCAAGAAAGAAAGTGAAGCATGAAATCTACCTCCTCACAAAGAGGCCATCTCCCCAAGTCCTATGCAATGGATGCATACATGAAAAAAGGACTTAGCAAATAAAAATCAAAAGACAAAAAAGTTTGAATCAATAAAGAAAAACATAAGTTCATGGGTTTGAGAAGACATAGTGCTGAGAAAAGGGTAACACATTGCCTAAGTGCTCCCTCATACAAAAACACTCATGAGGATGACTATCATACATAACCTTTCATGACTATGCCACCACCCATGAAGTAAACCCCAAACCATACGATATTCTATTGCACATGCTCCTTGATGGGTTCCTTGGTACATGCTTATTATCCTGGGTACTGACACACCTAATAAGGGGTAATAATGATCCTCCATACCTAAACTTGGAATGTATAAATTTTTAAGCTAGTGTGAAGTTTGAATAGTATACTTAATGATATCTATCTAATGGATTTTTCATTGACATGATTCACTTTATATGTTGTGTTTGAATTGTATACCTTGCCTCTGGTTTTCATGGTGGATTGGACTACATGAGCCTCTCTTGGGATGATGGATTGCACATAGCCACATTCTTGATTGTAAACTTGGTCATTTGGAGGACAATAAGGGGATATGTGCAATCCATATAAAATAACATTAGGTTTATAATACCTCATGAATAAAGGGAAAAGTTTCTTCTCACAAACAAAGTTTGCAGAAACTATCATAACCAATTCCCCAACAATATATTATATGAACAATAAGTAGATCATTATCATTAAGAAGAAAAAAAAAACATGTTATCCTTAAGAAGTTCATCACAGATGTAAACAAGTTCATGGATACTATGACACATGTAAGCAAATTCATGCCATCAAGTATTTAAACTTCATCTTCCCATAAACCTTGGTAATCTCAGATTGTGTAACTATTCAGGTTATGCAACTTTGAAAAACTAAAGGACAGTATCCTTGTTTCATGTGGGATAAGTTTTTGCTTCTTAAGTAGGTATCTATAGTTTGTTACTACAAAATAAATTACAATGCCAACGACACCAGACCAATATTATAGCCCATATTTTCCCTCATAGTTGCATGTGGAAGGGCATGCCTACATATAGATGCAATTGCTTACAGATGAAAATGTTGATCCATAAGTAGGTATAGGATTGCACATACAAGAATTCATTTACTTAGTTATATGTATATGTAACTATCAATGATTGTCTATATTTAAAAAATTGATGGTTCTTTAGCCCACACATTTTATGATATTTCTCAATTGGGAATAAATGATAGTTTTGATTTATATAAATAAGAGAATAAGAGTTTCCATTTCTAATGTGGAAAATATGACTACATTCTTTCCAAGTTTTGAAAATGAAGAGTACAATGTGAATATTTTGGAAGAGGTTTTAAAGGATGAAATACAAACGATTCTTCTTAGTTTTCAAAATGGCAAGTGTTGGCACAGGGGCACACCCAGGGTTCAACGATTCAACAACGCACCAACAAAACCCTAACTATCATCCCTTTCGACAACACCTGCGAAGTAGATGAAGTCTCACTCGAGGTAGAGGCAGGGGGAGTTGCAGGACTCAAGTGTCAACAACCTAGCTGGGACACAGATCTGTCATTACAACACTTAACAAAGCACTTAGCCAACAATATGCATTAATTTATGATTCTTATTCACATTGCAGATTAACCCTTATTACAAATCAACACAATAGTAATCAAGATTAAGCACATATAATCATTTAGTACATAACATTAGAGCATATCTAGCATTTATTCATATATAAAGCACTAAAAATCAATGGATATACCTATCACACATCAAGAACAGTGAACTAAGAAAATAGATACATAAAAATTATGAACAACATTGCACAAAGCACATCAAAACAGGATATATGTGGTTCCCCCCAGTGTGGGGCTACATCCACCAACTCTTCTTCTTCTTTATTAGTCTCCTTCAATCTTCTTACATGCACAGAGCCATAAATCTCACTCCGCACTGGACAGGTGATCTGTGCACAACGCACTAGATCCACCTTCCTCAAAATCAGGTCACGTCACAAAGCCTTACACAGTCTGTGCACAAACCCTCTTACAACCACTTGCACTTAGCTCTGCAAGTCTTAACATACTCTAGTCGTGCACTAAGCCAATGACCTCTTGCACTAAGCCAATTACTACTTTACTTACATCTCCTAGCTACTTATTTATACATTACAAAAAGGCCTAATCATGGGTAAACCCATAGGTTGACATCCCATCCCCGTTACATAAACCCTAAAAGCCCAAAAAGCCCGCAAAATGGGCGAGATCCTGTGATCTTCGCTTCGCCTAGGAGCTCCATCTTCGACCATCCTGTCGAAGTCCCAAAAATGGTCAAACACAACTAGCATTTCCTCAAAACTTGGTCGAGGGCCAACAGGTCCCCAACACTCACCTATGAATCATCCTAAGTCACTCCGATCTGGGTAATACTGCTTCGAAGGTGTCGAGATTAGCTTGAGCTGCCTAGAATTGCTGCTTCGCCAGAGCCTCCTGCTTGACAAACTTCTGAATTACTTGCTTGGTGACAGTCCCTTCCAGGCATTGTTCCACTATTGTGACCATTTGTTCCAACTGTGAGCATTGTCCCTCGATCTCTTCAAAAATCATGTAGGCTTCGTCCTACACCGACTGGAGTCTCTATGTCACCTCCATTACCTTGCTCTAGATGGAAGTAACCTATTTTTGGACTGTGTGTTGTTCTTATGACCTCTTCATCTTCTCAATTGTAGTCAGAAGCTTCATCTACGCTTGCACAGTCGACACCTATTGCTTCGCCTCCTAGATCTGTGCCTCCAATGTCCTCAACTCCGGGTCTTTTTCAAGGATATCATAGTTCTGCGCACTTTGTTCACTTAGTTTCTTACATTTGGAAGCCAACGCCTTGATTCTTTCTACTGCGCTCCTAGAGGTTTCTTCCATCTGATCTCACACTTCTTGCGGAGTGCTCGAAACTGCTTGAAGTTATAACTATGCTACTCTTGCTTGAAGTTGTTGAATGGCTTCAACGAGTTTCCCCACTTACATCTTGGTGGAATCTGGTTCCTCTTGTGCCAAACCTGGCACATAGTGAAGCACTCTAGTTACTTCCTATTTGACCACAATCTTCTCTACAAGCAACTGGTATGTTTCTTTCTGCATCTTCTCCTTATCCTCTTTGAAATTCACCCTAAGGTCATATTTCTCGTGTTGCGCAACCCAAAGTTTCTCTAAGGCCTCCTCCTTTTCTTTCTTCAAGGCCTCTATGGCCTACTCCTTTTCTTCTTGGACTCGACGAAGTCGATTCTTTGTTGCATCTATTAATCTGTGTAATTGGGTGGGCTTATCCCCCAATTCTACACTCTCTGTTGAAGATGGTGCAGTAGACACTGCGCGGCTTGACTGGATAGCTTGCTGGATGTCTTTTAGTTCTTTCTCAATTCTATCATACAATGTTTCTTTCTTCGCTTGATGTCTCTGTAGGATATCCTCTGAGAGGTCTTCTACAATTGTGATGATGAGTTGGATATCGTCCACTGTGAGCACATTCTATGACTGAGGCTTATTGGCTTGGGTATTCTTTCGCACTAAGGGTTTCTGCAGAAAAACCTTCCTTTTCTTCGACGTCTTGGCCTCTGTAAGGGGATCCTTTGGTGGTGTCACTTCACCCTTTTCGTGCTTGTATTCTTCTCCTTCCTTCTCTTGGTTTACTTCATCGCCTCCTCCTCCTGCAGGTGAGTCAGACATAGTTTCCTCTAATGCATTGTCCTTCTCCTCACTGTCTATGTCCTGCACTTCCTCCTTTTTCTTCTTTTTCTTTGCATTGCTATGTCCATCATACTCATTCTGGGTGACCAAAGGACTTCCGATGATGTCGGGGTCGGAGAGTTCGATCTGCATCTTTGACTGGTATGAGGAATTAGGCTGACCATTCATTGGTTATCTCCTCCATATATTTATCGGTCAATTTATAGTAAGACTGCAGCTCCTCCTTGATTTCATCCCTGCGCGCAATGATGTATATAAAGTGTCAGTCTCCACAAAATTTTTCTAGTGGCATGTATGTATGCAAGGTGTTCGAGGTCATTCGGGGGAATGATTCAATGGCACACTTGAGTTGTAGGTAGTAAGCGTGGAACACCACATTTGATTTCCACTGCTTCGCCATGTCACTCGTATACCAAAAGGTGGTAAACCTTGTGGCCAATGGCTCTGATGGCTCGACTTCTAGGAATGTCTCTCCCTCCAAAATCTCCCAAGCGACAAATGCAATGAGAATCAACAACCAACTGAAGTGAAATTCGTAGCCTTGGTCTTATGCTTCACGACAGTCCTTCTCCAACTTGTTGACGAGGTAGCTCACCCAATTCATCTACATTCCTTCAACACACTTCCCTGCGAGGTCGACTACGAACCCTGTGACTTGCATAGGACAGTTCTTCTGACGTGATTTCATGCTATCAACTGACAAGCTAGGTGCACTACACCATCCTAGATGGAGGCTACCTTGTAGCCTCGCTTCCCCTTCTCCACATCATCATAGGCTTCCTTTATTCATTGTTCTAGGGAGCGATATGAAGTCTTCCCTGGGTAGAACTGGTGAGGGTCTGGTCCTTGCATGCTTAGTCTAGTAATAAGGTGGATCAACGTCAGATCCACAGTGATGTGCCTATCTAACCAGAGGTAACCTCCATGGTAGCACAATAGAAGAAGTTTAACACACGTGGTAACCTCCTGATGTATGTTGAAGTGGGGTATATTCATCATGTTTAAGATCGTTGATCTCACAATCTCCTTGATCCAGGGTTGGGGAACTATCTTAGGATTCTTCCCAGTCATCTTCATCAGGTACCTATGCGGTGTGAGCATCGCATAGTTCTTTTGGTCTCCAAGGTTAAAATCGTTGATCTTGAGAGTTGGGATCATTCTCAACTAAGGTATGACTATGTGTATCCCCTTCGAAAGGTACGCAACAATGAACATATATTTGAAATCACGCGGGATGCTATCATGGCTAACCACGCCAACCAAAGGCGGGATGTAGTCAGGCAAGACCAGTGAGATCTTCTTCGCGTTTGCCAGATCATCACGGTGCTTTCTTCTTTTCTTAGTCACGGTCCAAATAGAATGACGTGTAGTCGAGGAGGATTCTTGCAATCCACCCATCGATGATACCTAAATTCCTGCAGACATGACTTTCTCAGCCATAAGGTCTATTAAGATCTCCTCCATAGACTTCTCTATTGCACTACGTTCGCCTGACATGCACACTCGTGATCAAATAACTTGGGTAGGAGAACAGATAGACAAGGAAATCATATGGATGGTGAGGTCTAGAAAACACAATGTGATATGTGATCAATTCTCTATTAGCTCATATATCTCATTTTGCAAAAAGTAGTTCCGGTGCAGCATTCGACGGATTAAATAAGCAACTTCGTAAAAAATTCCTTCAACGGGTCAAAATGCCTTAATCAATACGAATACATCTGTTATGGCACAGTCTCAATGGGACAAGGGCGATCTTTTTGGTAATAACTACATTTCTAACCATTCCAGAGAATCATTCTAATGGCCAGGACACCTCAAACGATCATATAGCTTCACCAAGGAAAAGTTCCATTCTGCGTTGTTCTTCTATTCCGACGAGGTTCAAGTTCTGCAAGCCTGCCTTCTGCGAAGTCTTCTCTGGAACTTCCTGCTATTTTCTAACTTTGCTTTCTTCTTACTAATATTTCTTGCCTTCTTTCCTCTGATCTTAATTTCTGGATTCTTCTTTCCATTCTTACTCTTATATTCTCTTAGCGTAGTAACTTCGCATTGTTGAGGGTCTTCCAAAGGTTTCAAGGGTAATACCTCTTCTCTTACTATTTCTGGGGTGGATGCAATTCTTTCCTGTATGGGCAGGTTCTTCAAGTCTCCCTGCATTCTTTCAACTTCGACAACTAACTCTCTTGCCTTCTGTTGCTTCAACTTGTCCTCTTGTTCTTGTATTAGTCACTCTATTTTTCTAGCTATGAAGTCCCTTAATTCTTGCTTTTTCTGTTATGTGGCTTCTTCCTCTGCTTTCCTTCGGATATGATCTTTCTCAACCCATGTCTTTCCTAGAAAAAGTGCAAAAGGGGCATAGTTCTCTACAAACTTAATAACTTCAAATTCTTCTTCGGTCGATGCTCCTTGAGACATCATAGGTACATTAGTAACTCTTCCACATAGGGTTATCATATTTCCTTTAAACAATCCTATCCTTCCTAATGAAGGAATCATGTCAGGCTTTCCCAAGATTTCCCAAGTGCTTTCTAGCATGGTATTCACATGTGTTTCCTCATCCAAGACACAGTCTATGTCGAAGTATCCTATTCTTCTTTCTATGCACAACTTTTCTTTTAATATCTTTGGTAAACTGATGTCTCCGTGATCATTCATTGTTTCTTTCAACTATAATAACATAGTCTCTGATTCTTTCTGGTTCTTTAACATATCCTTAGTTTCTTGACCTTCTTCATAGTTTTCTTGTCTCATGTTCATCTTTTGAACTTTAGAAATCATTCTAGGGCAATCCAAAACCTCATGACCAGCAACTTTACAATAAAGACAAATAGGACCTATACCAGGGCATTCCTTAGCAATATTTCTCGGCCTTCTACAGTTATAACACAATGTTAATCCTCTATTTCTTTTAAATGATCCCCAACCTTTCCTATATTGCACACTGGGATCACAGTGATGGACCTGCAATCTGCAAAAAATCTTTCTAGGGTCCTACATCCACTTGTTAGTCCAAAAATTCTTTCTATGCATAGGAATAACATATCTTTCACTATCTCTATCAAATTTATTTAGATCAAATCTTCTTTCTTATAGTTGTGCCCTAGTTTTCAGACTAAGACAAAATCTGTCAAACATAACTAAATTCATACTTTCAAAGAAAAAAATTCCACTTATCTTACCATTACCAGAGCACAAAGATTTAATATCTTACCTCGTTTCTTCAGATCAGAATTCTTTTTCTTAGCACAAATATTCACAAGATGATTAGAATACTACGCACTACAAAAACAGATCTACGCATAGATATTTTTCTCTTTTCTTCAGTTCCCARCAATCACAGTTTCAGGTCCYAGCAACAGAACCATTTGTTGGCACAGGGGAAAACCTAGGGTTCAACGCTTCAACAACGCACCAAAAAAACTCTAACTACCCTCCCTTTTGGAAACACCTGCGAAGTAGATGAAGTCTYGTCTGAGATAGAGGTAGGGGGGTTGCATGACTCATGTGTCTATRATCCAGCTAGGACATATATCTGTGATTACAACACTTAATAGAGAACTTATCCAACAGTATGCATTGAGTTATGATTCTTATTCACATAGCAGATTAACCCTTATTACAGATCAACGCAGTAGTAATCAAGATTAAGTGCATCTAATCATTTAGCACATAACATTAGATAAGATATAGCATTTATTCATATATAAAGCACTAAGCATCAATGGATCTACCTATCACACATCAAGAACAGTGCACTAAGGAAATAGATACATAAACATCATGAAAAACATTGCACAAAGCACATCAACACAGGATATATGTGGTTCACCCTAGTGTGGGGCTACGTCCACCAACTCTTCTTCTTCTTTATTAGTCTCCTTCAATCTTCTTACAGGAACATAGCCACAAAGCTCACTCTACACTTGACAAGTGATCTATGCACAATGTACTAGATCCACCTTCCTCAAAATCAGGTCATGACACAAAGCCTTACATAGTCTGTGCACAAAGCCTCTTACAACCACTTGCACTTAGCTCTGCAAGTCTTAACATACTCTAGTCCTGCACTAAGCCAATGAACTCTTGCACTAAGCCAATTACTACTTTACTTACATCGCCTAGCTACTTATTTATACATTACAAAAATGCCTAAGCATGGGTAAACCCATGGGTCGACATCCCATCCTCGTTACATAAACCCTAAAAGCCCAAAAACCCAGAAAATGGGCGAGATCCCGTGATCTCCGCTTCTCCTGGGCGCTTTGTCTTCGACCAACCTATCAAAGTCCTAAAAATGGTCAAACACGACCAACGTTTCCTTGAAACTTGGTTGAGGGCCAACAATAAGAGTCATGGTCTAGACAGTCCGACAATTGAATTTTTCTTAGGGTTCTATGAGATCTTAGAAGATGTTTTATTTAAGGTAATTAATAATTCTAAATCCTTTGGGAAGGTTCTACCTATCGTTAATTCTAATTTCATTTCCCTCATTCCAAAGATAGATAATCTAGTAACCTTTTATGAATACATGCCCATTTTGTTTAATTAACTGCATTTATAAGATTATTGCAATGACAATTAGGAGGTTGCTTATTCAAAATAATCTCAAATTAATATTTTGGTTTTTTATCAGGAAGGCTCATTTCAGTTAAATTTTTTCTCGAGGACATTCTTTTCTATTGGATATTCCTAGTATACATCCTAAAGAGAGTATGAAAAGATCCATAGATTTAGTTTTAGTTTCTTGTGGTCTAGGAGCAGAGAGAAAAAAGGGATCGTTTTTGTGAAATGGAGGCAACTCCCAAATATATTGGTGGCTAGGGTTAAAATATTGTTCATATTTGTCGAGTGAAATATATGATATCTATTTGGACATTAAATTGTCAACCCGAGGCTCGTAAGATTCGAGGTGCTAGCACTATATGTGCAGGTATAGAGCTCTAATATAGCCTAGTCTATCCTAATCTAATCTAATGCCAATAAACTCAAATAATGAAGATATTTACTTTAAATTTACAGAGTAATCTCCAACTATGAATGGTGAGCTCATTATTCTAAGTAATAAAATATTGAATAGAACAAGCTATCTTTCTTTAAAAAAAATCTCTGATTATGGACAATGAACTAATCAAAGCAAACTATATTTATTCAAAAGAAATCTATGATTATGGGTAGTGAATTCATAAGGCAAACTATCTCTTAAAAGCAATTCTTTACCATACTTATTCAAAGAAATCTATTCTTAAAATACTTATTCAAAGACTCACAATTATATTTATCCTACGAGGAATGAACCCTATCTTTACATTGATCTCACTGACTAAAAATGTAGCTGTTATAGGCACTACCTAAATAACCAATCTACAAATGATTTATGATTTATAAAACAAAGAAGAAAATCCTGTGTAAAATTTGCACAATGAGATGGCTATGAACATATATCCATCAATAAAACTCAACCTCCATAAAAAGATGTTAGATATTAGAGTATAGTCAATTAAATATGGACAATTGTGAGTATCCTGTACTAAAAATACAATTCCAGGGAGTAATCTGCAAGTTATATAGAAAGATATACACAACAACACAATTTTAACAAGCAACCCGAAATTAGAAATTAATGACAGTAAAATGTGAAAATGTAAATATACAACGATATGAACAAGCTATCCAGACCACTGGTGCCCCCCCCCATACAGTCGTGGCACTACTCTAATGTAAAACACAGTCACAAACTTAACATAGCATTAGTATTAATAATCAAAACAAAGTTTTATAGAGAAATCCAAGATAATGACTGTATGTATATAATCGTGTCCTCTTCGTCCCGAAGGACTCTAGTATTTATAGAATTTACAATGTATCTGAGAGGTCAACCACTGAAAGGGTCGACACTCTCTCTAAAACATAAATTCATTAAAACCTATCAACAAACAACATCTCTCCAACAACTTCGTGTGCTCAAAATAGAAGTTGTCTCAACTACTCAAATTCGAATGTGTTGAGTTCCATAGCTTGAGGGCTTGAGCATGAAAAAAAACCATGTGTTGGATTCACCAAGGAGATCCCACCAATACTCCAACTGCCAACTACACTACACTTTGAGGGTTGGATGGAGGGACAGATGGAGGCCCAGATCGAGGGTCATATCTATTTGATGTAAATTCGGTTACTAGATGAAGGGTGACGAACTGCTCTCAATACGTCCATAATTTCAGGAAACGGCTTGAGTGGGACCTAATTAGGCATATTAGACACAAAACACATATGCCGGATTTTTCTGATTCCACTTCATTCTTCCAAAAATTGAGCTCAAAGTTCACTGCCTGGAAAAGGGCTAGATGGAGGGTTGGATTACGTTTTTGACCTGTTTCAAACAAATGACAAGTGTTAATAGATTATACTTACTCAATTAAGGATAAACCATCAGAAATTCATCATAAATAAGAATTACACATACCTTATGATGATCCATAGCAAATTGATGGAGAATACCTTCAAAAAGAGCTAATAAAAACATAAATTGTACAATATCCATGTGCAAAAAGGGATTTGGACAAAGGAAAAATGGGAAAAACACCGAGTCATCAATATTTTTAGCTAAGATTTGGTATCTAAATGAGTTTGGATATTGATAGTTGGTAAAGTTCTATGTTGTCAAGTAATAGTCCAAAAACACATAGATATTGGCATGGTGGAAGACTAGATTAGATATCCAATTGAAAAATGATTTTGTAATATGGGTGAAATGGTTCTAGAATTTCCTATGATAGGTTAGTGGATTTAAAGGAAGATTGGGAATGGGATGAGAATGAGATAAAGAATGGACCCTTGGATAGAAAGTGAGGAAGGGTTTAAGTTATAAAAAAATTGATAAATGTTCTTTATATAAAGGTCGATTCTTTCTCAATCAAGTAAAATTCCCTACAATGACTACTTTCTAACTTGTACATAATTTTTATTGGTAACTACAATTTGTTAAAATATTAAAACTATCCCATTACCAAGATTCAACATGAATTCAAGAGCATGAATCGAAAGGATTATTTTTCTTCATATATTGGATAGGGATTCACTCTTGTGTCCGGGGCTTCAAATGGTGGATATGGTTGAAAATAATGAAAGCAAAAAATAAAGTAGAATAAATAATTGAAAATTACTTAGTACACATACTTGATAAGAGACACAATTGAATAATGTTTAGTCCACACAACTTCTAGTTGAGTGTGTAGGTGAGTTCATCATTGGGTGTAGATTATTGAGTTGTTTGAAAAAAAATGTGTTGCACATGAGTGAGATGTTCATATATGTGTGAGTAGTTCAACTGTGAAAGTTAAAGTGGGTGAGCAGTTCAAGTTAAAAATTACCAATGATCACTTAAATCCAATGGCATATACTATAAATGATTTTCAATTTCCTATGGCATCTACTAGAAATAATGTTGTCACATTGGGATTTTAATGATATTCCCATTCAAAAACCTTTTTATGTATGGTTTTTGGAATTTGGAGTAGTTCAAAACCTAACTGGGATATATATTGTGTGTAATAGAGCCTAATTTTTTTTTTAAAAAGGACCTTGGAATCTACAAAAGGGTACTAGGACATAATTCTATTTTGATATGTATCTTTAGGTAAGGTTCTTTGTAATCATGTCACGTGTTAAGTATATATTGGTGATCGATGTGAACTTACTCCCTTAGTGGCACTAATTAGGAACTCTAAATTCTTAGGGAGAATTAAATTATTGAACAAAGATTTATTGATTATGGATACTAAATTAGATATTTATTATTTAATTCTTGAAGGCCATGATGCACAAAATGAAGTGAGAAGAAAAAACTTCTATAGCTACCTTGATGCATTGATGTGAAGTGTTACTATGCAATACATTTAATGTAGGGAAGTAGGAACAAATTTGGAAGAAGGGAATAAATTTAATGTAATTGTGTGTTAATTAGTTTGATAATCAACATATTTTGGTCAACCACATGATTCATTATGGTTATCAATCCCATGTGTTCTTATTTCCTAACATGACCAGAACTCAACAAACAATTTGTTTTTATCTCTTAGCATGACTTTTTCCTTGAGATATGATTCAATGATATATGATGTTTTACTAGTTCATGACATTTTTCCATGAAATAAGAATGATGGATAGATGACCATGCTTATCTCTGACATCCACTCCTTGCGATATTAACCTAGAAGGGAAATATTACAAGAGTACTTAAAAGGTATTCTTATAAGAAATGCCTCTATCAATGATCAAGCTCTTTCACTTTAGGATCAATGATTTTCTGACCCAAGGGAGTATTCATAAACTAGTTCAAATTTACAATAAGGTTCATGTACTCTAAATATTTATTGAAGTTTAGTGAGAATGATGAAGATAAGGATATGAAAATGATCATCCAAATAAACTATTATCACAAATGATTGGTCTTTTTCTATCCTATATTAGCAAACCCACTACAATCCCTCAAACAATTTCCATCAAACCACCAATGGGTGGATAATTGAAAATATTTGTTTCACTCTATAAAATATATATTTCCCATTTATAATCAATTAGTTCAATTACATAGCATTTTTTAGGAGAAGATATATAACTATATACCTTTCAATTGTTTGTAAGTTAGTTTTAAACCACCTTCCATTTGCAACCAATTAAATTCCTTAGTGCAATATAATTAAAGTAACAAGCTTATATCTAGGGTCCTATAATGAGTGCAACAAGCTTAAAAGAGTCACAAGGAGGTTCAAAACTATGATTTTATATCCATCTATCAATATTGAACAATAATCAATCAAGCTATCATATGATTCTAAACATGCCATTGAATAGATTCAGTTGATCATAATTGCCCTTTTATAAAACAATGTGCACCATCATGTAGAGTGTCATTCAATTTAGGTGAGACTCAAGGATAATTGCATGGACATTATGCATAACTGCATTAAAAATTATACCATAGTTGAGTACTCTTTCAAGTGGATTAGGTTGACAATGCCAAAATTATTTACGAGGATCATTACTTGAAGAGAAAAGATATTTATGCCTTGAATATTAACAAAACTCTAAAATATGGATAAAGGAACAAGACTTATGGATAAAGAAGGCCCATTTTGCTCTATTTTCCAAGGTTTTCTATTGGAACAATATTTTTATCTACCTGGAAATAAAGGCCCTTAGTTATCAAAGGGCTCATGGATTGACCAAGATTTTATAAGAATCCTGTTATCACTCTAGGAAACTCTCTGAGGTTGTATCTTAGAGATGCCTAGTAACTTAACTAATCGTGTAATGTTTTAATCAAATGGATCGAGATGGATGACTCAATAACATCTCACACACACTCTAGACATATATGAATACGTTCAGAAATATAAGGCTTTCAACCAAAGGTGTTCAGAAGGTTTAATAAACAGTGAAAGTATGGAGAATATCTATAATACTAGCAAAAACATATACACAAAGTACATATGAATGGCGAGATAAAATAAGTGAAGTACTTGCAGATTATATGTTTATGGATGTAATGACAAGTTGATAGTTATCATACATCAAATAAACAATAAACAACGAACATAATATTCAGATACAAGTAATATAAGAGAGAGAATATGAAAGTCTGAACAGAGATGGCAAAAGAAGCTTATGTCTAAAATATATTCAAAAAGTTTGAAGAATACAATAGTAGTGGTTAAGTTCCCATAGTCGAACCCCTTTGCCTCTTGCATATATGAGATTAAATAATCTTTAAAAATTAGTTTCAAGATCCTCAAAAGATGGATCTGATAACCTCTTTTCCTATCTCAAATTCAAAATTGTGAGGTGGTTGGAAAAGATAGAAATTTATGGAAATATGTTGCTCCAAGATTCACATATATCCTCCAAATACAAATGGATATTGGGAAATTGAGAGAGGTTATTGAATATCAGCCCGTTCTAATGAAATACCTCCTTCAGTTTCTAAAAATACTCTTCCATATCATCATAATATGTCCTCAAAGTCAGTGACTAAAACAGGAAAAACAAAGTTTTTTAATTTATGGAAATATGCTACTACAAGATTCACGTATATCCTCCAAATCCAGATAGATATTGGGAAAATGATAGATTTTATTGAATATCATCCCGTTCTTATGAAATGCCTCCTTTATTTTCTAAAAATACTCTTCCAGCTGATCAGGATCTGTCTCCCAAGAAGGTGACTAAAACAGGAAAATCCAGATTTCCAAATCTAGTCATATTCCTACATTTTAGGATTTGATTCCTAGAATGTTTCCAATGATGAAATGAAGTGCCACTTGTACCCATGGATGATACATGATAATATATTTAATTAATATTCATCATCTTCTCTTGAATACACCTTTTCCAAGTCGAATTTTGACTTTTTGACTAAAATCTGTGCATTTTTACCAAAAAATAGAAAGACCACTTAGTCTTCTTTCCTCATCATCTACCTCAAAATATGAAAATGGATGATGTTATATATCCCTTTAATTATTATATTTCATTAAAAACCATCCCGACATGATTTGGAAACAAAAATAATCGATCTGAGAAAAAAGAAGAGCAATCTGCAATTTTCTATGCTTTCAGTGGCTAAGGAGCCAAAATTTCTAGCATGTAAGCCACCGAAAGATCTGCTTTCGGTGGGTACGGGTAGCTGTGAAAGCCTGAATAAGGCACGGAAAGATCTGTTTTGAAAATAAATTTCAAAATTGAAAAAATATGTTTCCTCTCTGCTTCTTGATCTTCAAGGTTATTCATTTAAGTTCAGGGCTGCTTCAAATAAGTTGCAGAAATCAATGTTGTATCTCTTTAGTATGTATTTGTTTCAAAACCAAATAACACCTGATTTAATCCAACACCTTTTGATAATGTTTTCTTGTGTGCAACAATTATGATGAGACATGCCTTTGTGATCTAGGTGGATATCAGTGGCCACCCACCTTTTCCAGCTGGCTCAAAACAACTTTCTAGCAATTTTGATAATTTACTATTTTTAGCAGTTTTTCGGGTCTTGAACTTCTGGAGCCGTTTTGAGGCCCTAAACGATGTTTTTTTGGGGTATTTTGCAGTTGCAAAATTTCATCTTGAAATTTTGTGCAACTTTTGTAGTCCTCAGATAGATCTTTCCAATGGGCTATCATATGCCTAAAACAGAGATCGTATGCAAAAGTTACGACCCTGGGATGTTGATGTACTGACTTACTCAAACGAGGCCCACATGACTTTTAGCACTTCATCTCCTAGGGTTAGGTTTTTGGATGTTTAGCGTTTTTGAAACTCCTATTTATTGTAAAAAGGCCTTGAGAGCCTCATTGTAATCATATTCTCGTGAATGAGCACAACCGTCACATCTCTTCTCAGAGATAAGCCGCCACCATTCCAGCAAACTTGTTTTCCATTGCATTTTACAGTTTCAGCTTATTTCCTTACTGAATAGAAAACCAGATTTACTATATATCTGTTATTTTGTGTTAAGCATCTGGTAATAATCTATAGTCATTTCGTTCTGCTCATAAAATCTGGATCACTTTGTTTGCAGGAGTAATGATAGTTTTACCACAACCGAATGTACCAAATATGGCACATGTTCCTCCAAGCACAGAAGGAAATAGAGCATCTAAAACACATGGTTCTCTGCAGTTGTTGTAAGGTAGTTTCAGATTAGCAATTGTGGTCTAACTTTTGCATGCCCAACTCAATCATCTTATAGGAAGAACGTCACCCAACTATGAGTATTCTCTTCCCAATATACATTTCTTGATATATGCTTAACACTTCACCATGAACTAAATGCCTAGTAGTCAAAGCAAGCTTATCAATGATATTATTTGTTGCTTGGTGCTTCACAACCCCTGTAACATCCAACATCTTTAGACATTTGACACACCTCAGGGTGTGATTCCAAATAGGCTATGTCACTGAGCTCTTTTGTACCTGCAAAACAAAATTGTTCTTGGGGAACCATATCAGTGTTGATGGAGGCGAGTTAGGGCTAAAAAAAAACAAGGGTGAGTTATGAGGGAAACAAAGGCCTGAATTTTAGGAATGTATAAGGCAATGAGAGCTTTCAAATCATGATTAGAATAGCATACTTCGACAATGAAGAGATACTAGGCCACGTGACTGGTTTTAGGTGAGTGAAATTATTGCAGAAGATGTGGGTGAAATCAGATCCGAAAATGGTGGTAGCGATATAGGGTTTGATAGATTTAGGGTTAGTCAAATCTTATCAAATCATAATTTTACAATAATTACCAGATCACCATTGGATAATTCCCATCGATTTCGGCAGCTAATGTGCCATCACATCCTTGTACTTTGATGGTCACAGGATTTAATTGATCAAAATAGTTGTTTTAAACTACTCTGTGATTTTGGTGGCTTAGAGAGCCCCAAAAATTGCATTTAAGCCACCGAAAGTAGAGCTTTTGGTGGATTAGAGACCATTTTGAAACAATTCTTAGCCACCAAAACCTGTTTTTCGAGTTTTTTGAAGTAAAGACTCACTCCAAAGTTTTTCAAAAATATTTACAAGTTAGAACTCATTAAAATGAGCCTAAAACAATTTAATAAAGTTTTTCCTAATGAATTTCTTATCACTGAATGAAATAAATTTTGAAAATTTTATTTGAGGAGATAACATATGGCTCCTATTGGGGATGAAAGCCTCCCTGTGAGGTTTCAAGGACCACAGATCTGATGCCTTTCCTGGAAAAAACTCAAACATAACCTAAACTCTATTGTTCTATTGGGCATGGAGTCATTTTTCCTGTGCAACCGATCTCTGAGAATTCTTGAGACTTGTGTAACTAATCTTTGTACACCTTGAAAAACTTCCATCCTCAAGACCTGCCTTTATTCACATAAGTTGACTAATATTTCTGCTACAAACTGGAATAAATGAAATGCTTGGACACCGAGCTTATTTCTTACACTACTCTACTCTAACCCATTGTACTATTTCTTAATCACGTAAACTCATGCTTCCAATGAAGCCATGTCAGAAACTGATTTACTGAAACTGTTCTTGATCTTGACCCAAAAAATAATGGAAGCCATATCATGCAGAAATATAATTTGAAAAGATGATAAAACTGTCCTTCATCTGAAAAAAATGTTTTGATATTTATGTTGCTCATGGATTCCATAAAATCAGCAAAAGGGTCATGAAAGACACAAATAAATACCTCTTCATAATACTTTTTCAACTGAAAATTAAAGTGATGCTGGCTACCTTCACTGATGTCAATGATGAATATGAATTGTTCTTCCTCTGTCGGAGGAAAATACAAGCTCAACTGCTGATCTGAAACTTTTTGATCCTCTTCACCATATCTCTCTCTATGTTGTTATTCCAACTGAAAGAAATGTTGTTTCTCTTTTCCTTCACAGATCTCAATGCTGAATGCAAACTGCTTGATCTCTATCTGAGAAGAATGCATGATGAACTGCTGATCTGGAATTTTCAGCTCATCATCTTCCTCTTCATATCTTCTGCAATCTTCCTATGTATGCAAATCAGAAAACTGAGGGCTACCCTTAGTATCTTTTGTAAATTCAAAACTATTACATGTTGTTCCTTCAATCTTCCCATCGTCTTTTAAATTTTCAAAGGGAACAATGTGATCTTCATGACAATCTGAGACAGTACATGTATTTAGTACAATGTCAAAAACATCTACATTATGGTTAACATCCTGAAGATCATCAATATCTCGATCATAATGAGAGGTATCTTCTACTGCAACAAAATCTTCATGAATGTTTAGTTCTTTATTTAATAAATTAAATTCATTACAACATTCGAGATATAAAAGATCAGCTAGAAATTTGTCTTTACAAAACACATGAAAAACAACATGAAAATCTGCCAAAGAGATGATACTGGCAATAGGAAGAGACTAGTACCAATCACGAGCAATTCCCTCTAATGAAAACCCGAAGAGCTTGATCTGAACATCCTCATGCACAAATTCAAGCCGATGAATAAAGTCATGAAAATCCAGCAAGTGTTCAGCTGGCACTTCCCACTCTTCTCCTCCAAATATGGGAAGACTTTTTTCATATTCATCCCTACTATGTACTAGATGAGGGTAACCAAAAATATTTGAGAAATTACAAAATGCATACCTCTTTTTCATTACATACCAATGGAGTCGCCAACATACTTCTGAACAATGGAGTCTCCATTGAATCCGTCCTTCATGGAGTTGCCAGATAGATGATTACAACTGAAAATATGTCCAAACCTTGTCTATCATCAAAGTTGGATCTTGTCGTCTCCCAAGGAAGCCGAGCTTCAATCTCCTCACCCAGGCAACGACACCAATTTGTTATCACTCTAGGAGTCCTTCTCAGGTTGTAGCTTGAAGAATCTTGGTAACTTAAAATGTGTTTTGGTTTTATGTGTTTATTGGATCAAATGGGATACTAGATAATTGACTTACTCTCAAGATAGTCAAATACATAACCAGATGAGACAATGCTTTCAAAAGTGTATAGTCAGATGAGTAATTGAGTGGTGGGTGAAGAAAGTCTATATCTATCAACCATATCAGATGTGTGATGGGATGAATAAATATAGCACATATTACTTATTAAATCAATGTTTATGAATTGACCAATGAGATGGAAGTCATTTTCAACTAGATAAACTTAGACAACAGTAATCAGTCAAGCACAGAAAAAGAGAGAAAATGATAATCTGACATAAACAATGAAAGGGACTTGTGATATGTATTATGGTAAAATAAAAGTCTATTATAGTAGTAGCATGGTCTAGTCTCCATAATTGAACCCCTTCATTCTATAAAATTGACAGGATTTATAGCCTTTACAAGCAGTTTCAGATCCTCAAAAGATGGTTCTGATAACCTCTTCTCCTATCTCAAATTCGAATTTATGAGGTGGATGGAAAAGACAAAAATTTCTGGAAATATTCTGCTCAAAGATTGACCCATATCTCTCAAACCAAAACCATTGTGTACAAACCAGAAGATAATTTTGTAGATTGGTTTGTTTTAAGAAAAAACCTCGCTCAGTCCTTTGATATTTGTTTTCATTTTCCCAATATCTGCATTTCAAAAACATGTGTCAAACAGGGAAATTCTAAGATCTGAAAATTAGGGCTCAGAGATGAATTTGATTCTCCCAATCCATGATACCTGTAGGAAAAATGAGAGATTTTATTGTTCTTTGACATGTTAGAAACAAAAACCTCCACCCGTTTCTCAAAAATATTCTCCAGTCGCTCATAATCATCATTTGAAATTGATGACTCAGCACAGTAAAAACAAACTTTTATGCACTTTCGGTGGCTAAGAGAGCCTCGAATTTTGCGTTTAAGCCACCAAAATATAAGGATTTCGGTGGCTTAGAAACCCTTTTGGAAAGGCGCTTAGCCACCGAAACCTGATTTTTGACTTTTTTGAAGGGAAAACAAAATCAAATGTTTTTCAAACTTTATTACATACTTAAAGTTCTAAAAAATGAACCTTAAAAATTTAGAAATGTATTTTTCAATAACTTCCTATCACTTAAAATAAACAAATTTGACTGTGTTATTTGAGGAGATAAAAAATCCCATAATGACGTAATAGCTTATGCATTGACCAAGATCCCTTATTCATCTATAAACAACTTATTAATTGATGAAAATCTTAGTAGAAACCCTTAGTCATCTCAATTATAGCTCATGGGTTAACAAAGATATTATTAGAAGACCTTAGTCATTTTATAGTTCATGGATCTATCTTATTAATGGACATTTTATTTATGAGTGATATTTTCATTATCATTCAAAATGAACAAGAGTTAACAGATAATAATATAGGAACATGAGTTAAATTAATGGATAATACTATGATATGATTATATATCTTATAGTTACATGTATGACCTCATTTTTAAGGTGTCAAAATTCAATAATATACAAACAAATGGATTAAGAACAAGGTGTAGTCTTGGTTTTTCAAGCTAGGACACAATTTTAAATTTTAATTCCTTTCACATAACACATCCCACTTAAATTAAATATAGAATTTATATTCTACATGCTAAAGTAATAATATGCACATGTATCTTCAAAATCCACACTCAAGTGTAAGACAATTGTAATAAATACATTTCCCATTATTCATAAGGTAAATCATGTAAGGTTCTTGTAATAAATTACATTATTCCAGGAACACCAAATGATAAAAAATATTAATCATCATATGATAACATTTTTTTTACCCATATGTGTTGGACAAGGATTGTTGGTATCAATAATGCAAATTCTATCTATGGATTTTTCTCATATTCACTTAAGGTTTGTTTTCAGCTTAATATGGTGCTAATATCCTAATTTTTCACCTCCAACACATCAATAGTACGATAGATAATATCCCCATATAAATCCAATCTAGAGACATGGGGTTCCAACCAATATTATTTTTATTACTCAATATTTATCCTATCAAGGTAGATTAATTTACCTTAGTCTCATATCCTCTTGAATCTCACATTTTACCATATATATCCCATATAAAACCTATACATAAAAGGTGATATTCAAGAGGATATGATACCAAGGTAAGTTAACCACTAACTCCTATCACCCAAAACATTATTCTCTAACAACCAACCCCTAATCCTTATAGTCCTTTTTCCATTATAAAACCTAACATATAACACATAGTAATTAATGACTATAACCCTTAACAATGGATGACTATCTCCCATAAACCTATCACCCCTATTTTATATCCTTTAATACATAATCCCTAACCCCTATAATACACACAACTTAAAATTACTAACCCCTAACCCTGTATATCATATCCCATGTTACTCTTGACTATTATAACTCCTACCCATATCACCTATAACTTCTTAACCTTGACCTTTTACAATAATCTCGTAATCCCTCATGATTATAATCCATAACTATCATATCCCCTAAACCATAATTAATAAAAAATATAACTCTTAACCCCTACCATATCTAAACCCTATTACTTTGAACTCATAAATACTAAACCCGAACTCCTAATCCCTATAACCTATTATCATCATTACTATTTTTCCACACAATCCTTAATTTCTTACATATATCGACCCTAGTTACTTGTCATCTAATATCTATAAGAACTATAGTAAATAATAACCATATTAATCTCTAACCCTTATAACCTCTAACTCTCAACACCACTAACCCTTATCACCATTTTCCCATGACTTCTAATGATTGTAACCCTTAACATAAATAAACCTAAAACCTAAATCCCCTAACTCTTAAACCATATGGAAATTAATCACTATAACCCCTATCCCATATACACCTTAACCCCTAACTTTATAACCCCTATAACCTTAATCCTTAATTGATCAGGGGATCACATTTTGCTCAAAAATTCAAAGTGCTCGAAATCGCTTCAAACCGGACGAGAGCAGAGGCCTCGTCGTTTCGAACCCAACGCAGCTTGTTTCGTCTCAAACGGACGTCGGGAGCGAGAGATATAGCGATCTGTTCGTCAAGTCAAACAGGCAAAAATTTTGATGTTGACTGTACAGTCCGTATGGTCTGATGTGGCAGGGCCGTACAGACCGTACGATGATGTGTCAGGTGATGATGTGTCAGGCGATTTTTGGTTGGTAAGTGGCAAATCAGATGTCGACACGTGGCAGATTTTTGGGCAATGATTGGGTGCCACGTGGCCCAATCATGTGCTGTCACGTGGCACCCTGGAATTAGCTCATTGGTTGTAACTAAAATTATTGGGAGTCCGCGAAGTTCGACACCCGGACCTCCCCCACTATGTAAAGACTTCACAAACCTCTACCGACTGTTGCACCTCCACTTATTCCTTGTAATATATGTGTATATCAATGTTTTTAAACTCATGTATATGTGTATGTGGCGGGAGATCGGGTTGGGGCTTGGCCCCGGCCCGTGGTTTCGGTTTAACACATATGACCATAACACATTGCAACCATTGGTGCGTGGGTTATAACATATAGCCCACAGTTTTTACATATTACATATGCCCACGACCTGGAGTGCGAGGGAGTTACACGGTTTTGTAACCGTTAACCACTTTTTGCCTTTGAGCGCGGTCACGTGAACCATATGCCTAGGTGCCTAGGCGGTTAGGGGCTGGAGCACCCTTAACCATCCTACGGTTTGCACCGTTGGCGCGGTTGCACCCGGTGCTGGGTTTTCACTCTTTAAAATGCGTGTGAGCCAGGTTCAAACAAGAGGGGTGCAATTTGTAGATGCAGAGACAACAAGCTTGAAGAGGGAGACTTCCAGGAGGCCTAACTTCTTCGTTTTTCGACCGATTGAGGTG
>ML824850.1:73703-96408 GCA_009831015.1 Picea engelmannii | reverse complement strand
TAAATGTACATGTAATGTGTAAATATATATGTAATAGAGTCAACCTAATAGTAAAGGGGCCTCATGTGTAGGTGTAAATAGTTATATATAGAGATCATGTATTCATTATTGAGGGGATGTGAACTATGATGTATGGATGTATTTGGTTATTTGGATGAGGTTCTCCTATTATTTGAGTTATTGTGTAACTCGTCTCTCTTATCTATATTGGAGTTGTGCACCACGCTCACATTGGTGTACATGGTGTGTACTTTTGGTTTATACTGATATCTTAAGTAGTTGGGACATAACATTTGGTATTAGAGCATCGATCCTAAGGTTTTTCTTCTTCAAGTGAGTCATATTAGAATTTTTTATATAAGGTTTTTCTGGGCCGCTTAAGATAGTGAAACTTAAAGGTTTTTTAGAAGACATCTCAAGGTATCTGTGGTACAAATTTAAGCTTCTTGGTCATTACAATTTTAGAGATATACCCTGTGGGAGATAGGGTTTTTGACTAGCCTTATAACTAGTCTCAAACATGTGTTCTAGGTAACACAATCATATATTCTTCAACAAGGATCCAAATTTAGTGAAACTAGTTGCATTTGAAAGAGGATAGTCCATAGTATTTCTGGTACAAATTTCAGAATTGGGTATTAAATATTGGACACATGGCATTCTGTACAAGTTCGCTCTCCAAGAAAGGCTAAAAATTAGTAAGGTTTGGGAAAGTTACTATAACTTTCACTTAGCATACAAAATTTTGGTCAGACATGTGACATTGCAAAGAAGACATATCAAAGTAATATAGGAAAAAAATTCAGACTTAGAGGAGCCAAAATTTTAGAAATACATTAGAAGAAAGGTCGACCAGAAGAACGGACTCCAAATCAGGGTTTCAAATGTATGTTCAAGTAAAACTATCATAACTTTTGATTGGAATGTCTGATTGAGATGATTCAAAAGCCATTGGAAAGAGAAAAAATGGAAGATTATATTGGAACACGGATTATAACTATTTTAGATTATTATTGTTAATATATTGAGGTTTTAAGTTGAGTGTTGGGGTTAGACCTCAATTAAGCATCAATGACAACACATAAGTTTAGTGGAGATGAAGATAAAGATGGAATCAATCCCAGTGAATGGTTGAGGATGATAAATGAAATTGATTTGACACCTTTTATGGAAACACTTTTCTTGATTGGTGAAGCTTTCAAGTGGTGGGATAGCCTTGATAAAGTTACTAAACTCCCCCCCACATGGGAAAATTTTGAAAAAATCTTCTCAAATAAATGGATCAAGGATACAAAAGAGAGGAGATGTATAAAATTCAAGAGAAGTTAAAAGAAGCAAAAGACGTGATAAATAAAAAGAGTGATGAGCTATCTAAGATACAAAACTTTAATGAAGCACTTGTTAAAGAAGTTAAAAAATTAAAACAGGGAATGAGTAGTAAAGGAAAGTGGGAAAAGGACGAGTCAAGGGAAGAATTGAAAAAGAGAGACGAAGAAATATGTATATTACAAAACCATAATAAAAAATTGTTGGATGAGGTTAAGAGATTGAAAGAAGAAAATAAGCATTATCAAAATTAAGAAAAAGAAAGGATATTAGATGAAGAATCTACCAAAAGACTTGAAGGGGAAATTTGCAAGAAGGTTGAGGAATCCATAAATATTGATGAGGTAAAATTATAAATGAAATCCAAAATTGAAGAAGGACATCGGAATTTGATAAATGGGGTGACATTGCAACTTCAAAAGGATAAAGAATACAAGATTCAATAAGGTCATCAGAAGGTACTTGAAGAAGTTGAACTTCATCTAAAGGATGTACATGCCAAATATGATGGTATTATCTCCAAGGCTAGAGTAATAAAAGACCAAGAAAAGAGAATAGAGGATGCCATTGTCTCTAAAAAGAAGATAGATGAAATGGGTGTGTAGAGTGAAGAAAAACCGTCAAATGTGAAACCATATCGACACCCTCATTATCAAGAAAGATTTCAAGGAAGACAAGAAGGTGGATATCAACATTATCAAGGAAGAAGATGAAATACTTTTCAATATTCATGGAACAAGGCATCACAAAACCATTATTCAACAATATATTATCATAGACCAACATCTACTACAAATTGGAGAATCTTCAACAAGAATACATGGAATCAAGGGAAAGACAATTATGCAACAACTAGCCACCAAGGATTACAACTGAAAATAATTGATGTTAGATGGATGGATCATCATCAATGGAAAGAAGAAAGAAGGAACATAAGAAAATCATATTACTTGGTTTTATCAGATGTGAAGCCTTTAATTGCAAATCTTTTATGACAAAGCCTTTTGAAGGAGAGTACTATGTTATGACCAAAGAGGGGCATGTATAGGGTTACATGTATATGATATGACCCAAAGGGGGGAGGGCATATTTGGGGCTAAATGTACATGTAATGTGTAAATATATATGTAATAGGGTTGGCCTAATACTAAAGGGGCCTCATGTGTAGGATTGGACAAGTATATATAGAGATCATGTATTCATTATTGAGAGGATGTGAATTGTGATGTATGAATATATTTGGTCATTTGGAGGGAGTTCTCCTATTATTTTAGAGTTATTGTGTAACTCGTCTCTCTTATCTATATTGGAGTTGTGCTCCATGCTCACATTGGTGTACATGGTGAGAAATTTTGGTTTACACTGATATCTTAAGCAATTGGTACATAAAATTTGACTGAACCTATTTTGTAAAGGTAGTGGATTGGATCAATGATGTATTTGGTAAATACTAGGTCATGTTTTTTTATGTTGTAAGTACATTGAGTCAATTTATGGTTTCTCCATGTTAGACTCATTGGGTGGTTGGGAAGTACGTGCTCAAGTACGTGAAATGCACGATTCATTATAGCATTAGGTATGTAGGAGATGATAGACTACTACAAGTGTGTAGGCATTGACTCTATGAAGAGTACTTATGGGTTTTGTTTCATCTCAGGGTTAGGTATAATGTCCTAGTTCAGTAGGAAACATTCAACAATTGCATTTAGTTCAGTAGATATATAGTATACGAAAACATGTTTAGCTAGTTGTGAGGTGGTTTGTCTTAGAAAAATGTTAGTTGAGCTGAGTGATATGGACTTAGAGCTGACATTTGTGTATTGTGAAAATCAGAGTTGTATCAAAATCTCTAAGAATATTGTGTTCCATGGTCTTCGATCTAAGAATATTGACATATATTACAATTTCCAAAGAGACAGAGTACATAAATGTGCTTTAGCCCTTGATTATATTCCTATAGATTTACAGGTTGTTGACATTTTGATGAAACCCATAGCAAAGGGGAAGTTTGAGAAGCTAAGGGAGAAGACCGATATTTTTGAAAATACTTTCCTTGCAAAGAGAGAGTGTTAGTTTTCGGGTTGCTCCAAAATTGTTTACACCATGCTAGGGGTGATTTCATGTGATGTGGGGTGCATGAAACCCTATCCCCTTCATTGGATCTTAGACCTATTTGTTGAATACATTTGAAGATATTTCTGTAGGGGGTTGCTTGACCTTCGACTTGGTGATAGATGTGCCACATTTCTAGATGAGGTGGTTATCTTATGTGGCATTGATATCTTATATATGGTGTGTGTGTTGAGGAGGATGGTTGTTTGCAGGCCTGTTGGATCTACCTTGGAGGAGGAGTGGTGGGAATTAGGAGGGAGGGTGCTTATCCCTAAGAATGTTGGGACCACTTGGAATGCCTCGGGAGCATGACTGCTTCACTTGAGGATGCTTTTCTTAGAGAGTAAGGAGCCTTGTGATGAGGAGGGCTTGACACTTGGGGCCCATGCTTGGAGAGTGTACCACTTGAGGAGCCTTGTCTTGACATGTGTGCATCTTGGAGAGAGACCACTTCACTTGGAGAACTTATCTTGAGGATTAGAATAGGTTTCTTTTGGACTTAGTCCACTTTACTTATTGTTGGCCTCCCTCACCTATTCTATATAAAGGGAGGAGAGAGTCTCTAGTTGTATCATGTAGTAAGCATGTTATAGTTCATTAAATCATTGTATATTGAAGATGAACTTGTCATGAGTCTTTGCATTTGTCTTTATGCAAGGATGAAGGAATTAGATTTTGTGTGAAAAAAAACTTAGAACAAACTTGAAGTGCTAGGGTTTGAGTCCTTGTGTGAGAAGAACTTAGTGTTTGAGGCAAATAAAATCTAGAGAATACTGGGATCACTTTGCTTAGAGATCTTGTGTGAGGTAAGCTTGGTGAAATATCAAGAGTGGACCTGTTAGTGTTGATGCTAGCTTGTTGTGGAGCCTTTGGTGTGGCTAGATAACTTTGTGGTATGCCTCACCAAGCCTTTGTATTGCCAGTTGGGGTTTTCATTGACGGTGGATACTCTAGCTAGATTTTGGATGTATTAGAGAGTCTTATCTTGTGATAAGATTAAAGGACTATCTTGTACCAATTTGTGATAAGTTGTTGGTATTTATATATGAAGTGTAATTTTCTATCCAAACTTTGTGTACTTGTAGATTTGATTTTCAACATATGTTTTCATGGTGGTTGAGTTGTTTCTAGTGATGGTTATGTATGTTGATTTAACATAACAATGAGTGTATTTTGTTGAGTGTCTTAACAAGTAAATAGAAGATAAGAGGGAAAATTTGTGGCTATAATAAATATTTTGCTATACGATATTTTTAAGACCTATTATATGTTGAGGATTGTGCCCTTAGGCTGGAAACATAGTTCCGTTGAAATACATTGTTTCAAATGTTTATTTTCTTGGGATTTCTTATGTATTTGGTTGGACATAAGTGAAATATATGTTGCCATAATTTATAATTCAGATTTATCCATAAGTCTAAAAGTTCACAAGAAATAGATCCGAGAAACCTCAAGTAAGTGAGGCAAGATTTATGAATTTGCATTAAGAATGAATTCTTGAAATTTCCACAAAATAAATGTTGACAACCAAATGAAATAATCCACCTAGGTATAGTAAGGAAACACTGCCACCTCCAAACATCAACCTACTAATGACTGGAACACTGATAATTGAAGGTACAATAACACTCTTTGAAAATAATTCTGAACAACTATCACTCAATAGGATTCTCCACCCAATCTAGTTTGAAATCAGGGAAATATTATGCATTAGAGCATCTACAAACAAGATCAGATCATGAACAAAAATTCCATCAAACATCATCCAATAGTGAAGCAATAGTCCCAGTTGATTAGTGGACTAGACATCATTCATATAAGAAAATGGTCTCTATCGATATCCTCTTTCTCTACACAATCTTATACAATGACAATACTCAGTGAATGTTACTTGTCAATATCTAGAATTTGTACTTTCTCATCAGTCGACACTCCATTGTCCATCTATGCATTAGTCTTCATCCACCAGTATATACCATAGAAACATCTCAAAAAATTCTTACAAGTCTCTACATAACCCAACACTCCATCATGAAAATAACTTAGTTAATACATTCAAACACCAATCAAACAAAACAATAGACAACATTAGTTGGTTCTTGGTAACAAGTCCTAGTTGATTAGTCAATTAGACGTCTCAATTTGGCTTTACTGATCCAAATATCAATAACATCCCCCCTTAAACACAACAATAGATCAATGCAATACAATATTTCACAAGGAAAACAATAAGGCCTACAAATAGTACAATTATCAAGCAATGTACTATCCAAAAATATCTCTATTCAAAACTTAGTTGATTTATACCTCTGATCGAAACTCAATGGATCAATACCTCTAGTTGAAACTTAGATGACCATTGTCTTCAGCTAAAACTCAATTAACCACTCCAATTGACCAACATGAATAAAGAAGACAACTACATTATTGTACAATCAATGATATACATCTGCAGGAAGCCCTTAAGTACTTGTTCAAACGTTTCCATGAATGTCATCCTTCCAACCACAATTAACCCTAGTAGTTGGTACCAGTCCAAAATTCTTTGTCTTAGGCTTCTTCTGCAAATATTTATAATAATTTCTCCCATTATCCCAAGAATTAATTTCTATAAAAATTATTGTTATGGTTATGGTGAGGATGTTTATATGGAAAAGGGTTTTGTTCCTCTTGAATACAAAGCACAAGCTTGAATTTATACTTAACATAAGGGGTACGGAATCCATACAAATCATAAATTCTTTCATTTTAAGTAACAATATCTAACTATGGAATATCACTAGTTGACTCGATAGAACCGTCAATAATGGGTTGCGCTTCCTACAACTCAATTGGATTACTTCCACCTACAACAACAAAAAATGTATTTGAAGTAAAAACACCTCCATTTGTTAATGGAGTACCATCGTATCCAAGAAATTCTCTAATTGATTTTCAAATAAGGAATAATCAGGACAATAATACCTTATCCACTTTTTCCAAGTCCACCTTATATACATCCCATCACACTCAAAAGTGAGGACCCAATGCTTCTAATATGTTTCTCAAACTCTAGAGAAATCACAACAACATTAGTTGGCAAGGCATGAGAAGATGCCACACCACCAATATCATTCTTATTATAATCAAGGCTACCAACAATATCATTAGATGCATCACTATGATCATCGACATAAGTAGTATGAGAAAATTTCATAAGTTCAACATCATCCATATCATACTTCTTCACAACAATATGCAATTGACTGAATTCTAGTTCAAGACCTATTACGAGGAAAATCACTCTATGGCATGGGGTAAACTACAACAGATGGAAATGGATGTAGAAATCAACTCTAATGTTACGTATGCTATATAAACAAATATGCTAACAAGACAAGATAACGAGCCTACATTGTCCAAACGTTCAATGAAGTCCACCATTGAGCACTTGACTCAAAGCAATACACCTGCAACTTGTCCTAAAAAACCAAGATACACAAGCATGTGGTGATAATATATAAAGTTAGCACATATAATAGAATAATCCATCAATATTCATAACAAGTACGCCCATGGAATAACAATTCATATATTTGCAAGACATTAATTGGACGTGAAAAAAGTATTTCTATCAAAATGTAATCAACAGAAGTGTATGAATGACAAACTTATGTGTCAGTGCATTCGGAACTGAGAAAATAAGTCCCTTCCAGCTGGGCCTCCACCACTTCAATCCTCCACTAAAGGCAAGCTCATATAAGAGAGACAATGAGGTTCTCCATCACATAGGGAAGAGCTTGGAGGATGAACAATGTGTTCAGACTTAAAAGGACAAAGGGATGTAGACTTAATATGAAGTGAATACTTTCTCCAGAGAAACTTTGCTCTCAAAGTTGAATTCTTCTCCTCTTTTCCATAGGTTGGATAAGGCCCATTTATAGCCTTCAAATGGGACTGAAGGGCCGATTCAGAACATTTCCAGTATATGGAAGGTCAAGGATCATGGATCCCGTGATGTGACATGGAAACCCGACACCATTTTTTTTTAATTTTGAGCACAAAACTCAATGTACATGGGATATAATTGTGCAACCTGTGTATATGCATGTTGCATAGCTGTTAGGGCGCATATATGTGGAAAAATACAATTTTTAGCTTTGGGAACTGTAAAAGGGGACTTCAATTCTGCATAGGGAAATGTAAAAGGCCTTCTTAGCAAGTTGCATGGGGTGAGGAAAATCTTGCTATAAAAGATGCCCCCTAATGTGTGAGGTCAAAGGAGTATCGGCGATGGCCGAAATACATTATAATTCCCAAAAGTGGAGTAATGGAGACCCAGCTGGACGAAATAGTTTCTCATAAGAATATTACAATCCATAATGACTTTGTGCACATGGATGCCAATTTGAATTACATTGCAGATCCATGTGAAAATATACTAAACAATTGTTCATGTCCATGAATAGGTAATACACAAGGAGATATATGCCATAGGTTGTCATTGTCACGAACAAGGTCTAGTGAAAACCAATCTCAAAAGTAGTCTAAAGATATTTGTATACAATGGAGTACAATCTGATCTCCCATGATCACTGAAGTCATATAGGTATTGGTCCAATGAATGATAGCAACAACTTAGTAAATATGCGACTATGAACTAATGTCTTCAAGTCTTCTACACGATCCACCAAAGGTGAAAGTCTACACAATGTGAATAAAGGAGTTGAGGTCGAACACAATGAAACTTTGTTTGATTACCGGTCATTAAGGTATACCGTTAACAAACGCGATACAACCTACCAATAAGGAAAGTAGGTATCAACGCACCAAGTACATTCTTACAAGTGTGAATAAAGGTGTTGAGGTTCAACACTTGAATAATCCATCGATCATGAGACATTGATGTATTCCCAACTGTCGATGGCGAGAGAACCTACCACTGATGACTGCAAGCCTCTAGGTACTCATAGGACTCTAGGTCTCGTTTCCAGAATATATGGGGTGAAGTTGGTGGAAGGAGACCCGGTGGAAGGAGATAATTAAGGCATCTCTCATAATTTAGGAAGAGGTATAAATCATGAACTTGATGATTTGGAGGAACTCGGAGGAAGAACATGTTCATGAACCAACGACCATGTGCATCTTCTGCATGCACTAAATGAAATTAGTGCACAAAAAAGACCCTTTGAATAACAACCAATGAGGAAAACTGCCGACAAAGGTGAGGAAACCATCAATAAGGCTAATGGCATCCAAGACACTACACAAATCCCAATGTGTGAATAGATTTCTTACCGTTGAACACAAGGGAAACCCCTTAGTCAGTGACCAATGAGAAGATGTCGATTGTTGAGTTCAAGGTTACCTACCCATAAGGAAAGTAGGACCAAGGTGCACGGTAGGAATACAACTTCACATAACTTTGAGACACACTAAGGGTATGACCAGCATGCAAAGTCAAGAGTTCTGAGAAATGGCTGACACATGATGATGGACATCCTTTGAACAAGAGCATGAGACATATGGATGACTTTGGCAGCACAGACTCAATGATGAAACTTTGTTATGTAGGAGGCACCAATCAAACTCTCCATAGGGACTGGAAGAATAACCAGTCGGGGGAGTAAACTCTAAATAACGGGCATAGCTTCCTAAGTTCATGCTACACCCAAAATGTTGATGATAAGTGGACTCAAAATTTTGTGCTATGTTCAAAGGAGACAAGCCTGCTCCCAACATAAGATACTATTCTTTTCCTGCCCTTCTTTTTTTGTTTTTTCATAGTCAAATAAATGCTATGATACAGAGTAGGAAACGAGTATTGCGAGAAAGAAACCATTTCCAACAATGGAACTTACCTATGCTTAATGAAAGGAGGTGCAAGCATGATATGGACACTCAGGGGAATGTTTCCTCTTGGGGTATGGGGTGTCAAGCTGCAAAAGATATAAACAAGGCTCCGGTTGGCTGATGATGCAAACTGCTGAGGTGATAGGCTTACAATGAGAAATCAATAACCAACAATAGGCTCAATACTGCCAGCGAGAGAATGAGATGAAATTACAACTTAATGCCAAAATGTCCTTTTTTGTAAATTTAGTCTACTTGGTTTGAAAAAGGGTTAAACTTGTACCAAATAGACATCCTTTCAAATCCAATTTACGAGAGTGAAAGTGACAAGTTCACTCGACAATATTTTCACTTTTTGAGAGAGTTGGAAAAGAGGTTAAACCAGACTCATTGGGAGTCCCATGGGTATAGGTCACCATTCTTATGAGTAAGAAATGACGTTTGAATGAAAAGTCATATATTAGCTACAAGGGACTCCCGGTCCTATGGACAAAAACTCTTCATGGGCACCGAGTGGTACATAGGTTCTAACTAGGGCACCCATGTTTGGTAAGTCTCTACCATTCACTAACGACACTTCTAGTTGCAGAAAGAAGGTTCAATGTCACTAATAAATGGGCTCATACCTAAGGCATACAAATTGTAGTCACAGGAAAATGCAAGTGGGAAAATCAAAGTTATGACCTATCCTATATGTTGGTCAACGAAAATACCTGTTGGAGTTACGAACGAGCGACATGACGCTAGAAACCACAATAATGCATGGAAAAAACTACCAAAACCAACTCCATCCACTGCATTAATATTCCACTAGGTCAAAATATTAGCAAAAACTATGTAAAGTGGGTAAATGTTTTCTATAAATAGTAAAAAATAACCAAGTTACCATATCATTTGTATTTTTTATCCAAATAGTGCATTTTGGACCAAATTCCCCCCAAGTTTTAACTACGGTTTGCGGGAGCTATGAGTAATGAAATTGACAACCGTCTGAACCAAGTAAGTCCTCTTTCTCTTCTCTTCATTTCTATTGGTTTAAAATCTTCATTTAGGCTTAAGTTTTTGAGTATTTCAAGGCATAAATTAGAAACTAGGGTGTATGTGGGCTATAATTCATCGGGTCATGTATACACATCCCTATACGCAACTGTTATCGAAACAGACCGCATATACACAACCCTATACGTGACTGTGTAAACTGCAACTCGCGTACAAGTCCGTGAGTTTAATTTTTTAAAGGATATTGACTCAAAACTTGATTTTAAACTTGCAGGATGGTGCTAGAGTGGAGAGAAAGAGAGCATGTAGAGGTTGATGTTGTAGTGGAGAGAGATCCAGGGGCCCAAATGGCATTAAGAACATGTGGGTATATAAATTTTGGGCTCTAAAAGGTATGAGGGCTCAAGTTAGACTGCTCTAGATGTTGGTGAACTACTGGGATCCAAATACAGAGGCCTTCAACCTCGATGGGAAACCATTGAGGATTGAGGTTGAGGACATATACTTTTTGACAGGATTGTCCCTTGGGGTGAGGTGGTGAAATTCAAATCCCAAGGAGCTGGGAGTGGCATGAACATAGAAGACTACATAGCCACTCATTGCATTGCAGGGACTGAGAAGGTAGGGAGCCAACTCTCGATCAGAGTGATCAACAATCTGAGTCTCAAGATCACTGTCCTAGTGTTGACACGGATCACAAGGTCAACCTCGTTGCATCAAGAATTAATTCCACTTATGTTCTACTCGGTGGAGTTCTTGTGACCCACGCTTTACAACTTGTGTACCTCATTGCTGGTCAACATGAAGAGCCAACTAACAGACTGAAAACAAGGTAGAAAGAGGAGCTTCGGGTTTGCATCCATTTTATGTAGTTTTTTCTTCGAGGGGGTTCCAGGCTTGGGCCCTAGAGTTGAGATTGTTCTGCATGGACTTCACGATCCAACCATGGCACGGTGGACCGAAGTGATGAGGCAATTGGGAGGTGGTAGGGTATCAACACCCTACAATGACGAGTTTTTCTTCTAGTGGCGTCGACATGTGATAGCTATGGATGACTACCCATATGCAGGGAGTGATTTTAGAGGAGTCCATACATGCCATTACCACTAGGTTCCACCTACGGGGACATAGGTATGAAAAGTTTTTTGAATATTTCATTTTTTTGTATTTTTGTATAGGAAAACAAAAATATTTTTGGATGATGTAAAGTAATAATTAAAACATGTATGTTACACAGATGTGGGTCTGCGACGACCATATGGACACCGAAGACACCGACAGAGGTACCAGGGGGATGAGCCAACGAGAGGAGATGCTGATAGAGTGATTCAAAACGTGCAGGGCAACTTGTCTCGTTTGACACAAAGAATTCTGATGGTTTAGGTAGAGGATCTGTCGGAGGTGATGCAACGATAGGTGGTAGGTGTGCCCTGTTCTTGGGTGTGACTCTTTTGATGTCTTGCAAACGTCATACTATGCTATCATGACACACATCCGGTGCCACAGGCATAGATGTCATGGTTATTGTATTGATCGACCGTATATGTATTTTGAGGGTGTGAGCCCCAATTTCGTACTATAACACCATATTTTTGGGAGATTAAATATAAAAAACATTGGTCCTCGACTTTACTTATATTACAATGTGTACATTGAATGTGTTTTCTTTGCTTTAGTTATGTGACAAATGCCAATCTAAAACATAATTAGCGTATGCATCAGATACATAATTAGAACTTCGAGGTATGTGATGATAAGTAATAAAAAAAAATGTTGTTCTAAAAGTCATGCTCGTAGGAATCATTGAATTAAAGTAGGGTCTCGAACACAGTAACTATCGTTCAACTGACATACTACCAACTGGAAGTCCAGACGAACTTCTAAAGAATGAATACCATGTGAAATGGCATCGCGTAAAATCTCTATAACGACACTATATTTGGCTACATTATTCGTTGGTGGCCCTAGACAAGCGCCACCTAAAGACACCAGTTGACCCTTGGGTGAGTAGAAAACCCAAGAGATGGAAGCCAAGTTCTGTGTATGACGATTGGCCCCGTATGTGAATCCTAAGTAGACCGAAGACTCCGTTGACATCTGCCAACCAAGGGAAAACTTAATAAGCAAATCGATGACGAAAAGGGGAAAATATATATACACTAAAATAAATTAGTATACAAAGAGTTACACCTAAGATTGGGGCTCAAGAATAATATATTTTCAAGTAGAGCCCATTCTTGGGCTCAGCCAACATATTCCCTTCATAATATTCTAATTTGCGGGCTCCTTTTTCTAAGACCCATTACACGATATAAGGACCGTGCCACATGTGGTTGAACTTGCTTGCCCCCAGTGGTTCTTTGGCTTGGTCATACAAGAGGACCAAGTCACCCTCAACATATTACCGAGGACATATTGAATTATCAAACTAGACCTTGACACGTTGTTTATTTGCCTCGATAGCCGTAGAGGCATCTCGACGTTGGTCATCTAGGCTCTCTAGGTGTACGAGGCATTGTTCGAGATTGAAAGTGTCAGGGAGGAGCTTAACTGTCAATCTAAGAGAAGGGATTTCACATTCAATAGGTAGGATTGACTCCACACTGTGTACTAACTAGAAAGGAGAAAATTTGGTGGAAGTCTTAACCGAGGTTCGGTATGCCCAAAGCGTAGGGTAAAGCATGATATGCTAGTCATATTTTCTTTGGCTAACAATTTTTTGCAAAATGGTCTTGAGAGAATTTTTCACGCCCTCCACTTTTCCATTTTACTGGGGTAGTAAGGGGAAGAATGACCATGTTTAAACCCTAGCTTCAATTCTAATTCTTTCATCATTTCATTATGAAAATGACTGCCATGATCAGTGACAATCTCACTCGGGATTTCGAACCTGGCTATAATTTGATTGAACACGAAAAAAGAAACAGTCTTACCATCAGATTTAATTGTAGGCATGGCCTCGTCCCACTTAGTAAAGTAGTCTACGACCACGATAATATGTTGATGACCCCTAGCCGAAGTTGGGTTGTAATCCACAAAATCCACCCCCCACTTGGTGAAGGGATTTATGGTAATGACCAGGTGAAGAGGGGATGGATGCGAGCACATATTCTAATTGAACACCTGGCAGGGGTGACACTTCTTGACCAATTCGATGCAATCTTTAAAAATAGAAGGCCAAAAATAAACGGCTCACAATATATTCTAGGTTTTCGCAAGCCTAGATAGATGACCACCACAAGCCCCACTTTGAAATTCATTAAGGACAGACTCAACATCTTTGTGAGTCAAGAAACGACGTAAGATATTATCTACACCTTGACGATACAAAGTGTCGCTGACGATGAGGTAGTTCTTAGCTTGATATCGTATATGCCGTCGGTCATCTCACGAAAGATGCTGAGGGAACTTCAAGGTTTGAAGGTAGATCACAATATATCCATACTAGGGGTCTGACGACGAGACAAGGAAAATGTTTTCATCCGCAAATGAATCAACATGAATAATATCCTCATCTAACTGAGGGAAGTCCGATATTAACTAAAAAAAAAATAGTGATTTCTTGGACTTTGCTGAAGCAAAATCGAGATCAAACTCTTGTAAGATAAAAATCCATTTATTATATTTTCCGCCTATGATACGCCTAGTAAGGACGTATTGAAATGGATTGACATTATCAACCACGGTAGTTTTTCGAAGTAATATATAGTGTCGTAATCATTGAACTACGTGAATGACATCCAAAGCTAGCTTCTCAACGTGAGAATACTTGAGTTCAGGGTTGACTAAGTTTCGACTAAGAAAGTAAGCAATGTTCTCACAGAGCTCATCATCCTCCTAAACTAAAACCATACCAATCATCCCTTCGGACGTGACGATATAAAACAAATAATCTCTACTGTAGTCTAGGAGCTTCAATAGAGGAGTCGATACCGAGGATTTCTTCAGAGCATCGAAGTATTCTTGGGCTCGCTCATCCCATACAAAAGGAGTGTCCTTCTTTAAGAGACACATGAAACCCTTAGTAATATTGACATATTTTACTATAAATTGACGTAAAAAGTTAGCTTTCCCTTGCAAACCTTGAAGTCGATGAATAGTGCGTGGGGGAGGAAATCAAAGTATTGCCTCAACCTTTAAAGGATCCACCATGATCCCAGTCTTAGAGACTAAGAATCCTAGAATCTGACCTGACCTAATGCAAAATATGCACTTATGAGGGTTCAAACGGAGGTGATAATAGCGACATCTTTTAAAAACTATCTGAAGGTGGGTAGAGTGATCTACTCTCTTGCGAGAGTGAGCAGTGATATCATCAAGATAATATTCGACTATATGCTTGAGATCATGAAAAGCGAAGGTCATGGCTCGTTGGAAGGTTTCTCCGGCATTTTTAAGGCTGAAAGGAATTTTCTGGTATGCGAATGTACCCCAAGGACAAATAAATTTCGTCTTGTGTTGATCCTCAGGTTTAATCTGAATTTGGTTGTATCCTAAAAATTCATCTATAAAAGAAAAAACCTCACTTCCTGTACATTCATCAAGAATATAATCAATGAAGGGCGTCGGGAAGTTGTCTTTAGGATATGACTTATTCAAGCCTCTAAAATCCATGCATACATGGATGGTTCCTTGCTTCTTATTCACGGGAACATGATTGGATACCATTCGATCAAGGGAACCGAGTAGATGAAGCCAACATTAAGTAGTTTCTCCACCTCTACCTTAATAGCAGGGGCCTTCCTATGATTGGTAGCTCTAAGTCATTGTTGAACATGTTTAACATCCAGGTAGGTTTTAATCTTGTGTTCGACAATTCGAGGGTCGATTCCTGGCATCTCTTTATATGACCAAGCAAATACATTGCTTAATTATTTGAAGAGTTCATTGTAGATCATAATTTATTCCGACGAACAATCCACACCGATATATACATTTTCAACCTTACCAGGAATACAAGAGATATCGATTGTGACGGTAGGGGATATACTTGCCATGTTTCCTTTGACATAAATACCGTGCGTATCAAGTGGAACTACAACATGATCGACTATCTCTCTCAAGGTAGATCTAAAATCATCTTGTTCGATTCTAGAAGCTCTGGGAGGAAATAAGAGCGATGATGCATATCATCCCATGGCCCATGAGAACCATTCATGGCCCCTACGATTTCTTCATTCGAGGGTAAAGTATCATTGAGGCATTCATGTGAGAAAGACAATGAAGTGGCCCATATGGGCTTAAGAATAAGATCCTCCTCATCCATTTGCGAGGTAACCAGATCAGGGTCGACAGAAGAGTCGAGAAGAGCCTGATATGTTATCTCTACTTCTGACAATGGTATAGCCATTCCAATATGTGACTGACCTTCACAAGACGCAGTCGAGGAAGGTAGGGTCCAAGGATAGTTAAATTTGGAAGTGTGGAAATGAACAAACCTCAATGACGAAGTAGACCGACTGGACATGGCATATATATGATGAATTATGAATGCATTCCGAAACTAATATTCTCAGTTGTCGGCTAAATTTTTTTTTATCATAGGGATCGACGGTCCAATAGATGCATTGGAGCTAGCGTATGCAAAGGAAAACTGATCGATTGTCACAATTTTCTCATCGTGAAGAAAACATAAAGTATGAAAGATGGAGGATACAACTGCAGTCATAGCATAAGTCCAGTTATGTCCTAATAACAAGTTATAGTCAAGGGGTGCATCAACCACCTTGACATCCACCACCTTGACATCCACCTCCACCGTCTTCCCACCTAACTGGACCGGGAAGGTAGGAAGAATACCATGAGGGTGGAAAGAACGACTGTCAAAAGTAGTCAACATGGTCAGAGATTGAGAGAGGGTCGGAGAGCTGATGGCTTTCCAATTGGTTAAGAATATCACGCACGTTGTAGCGCCTTCATCAGTAACAATACATTTGATGGTATAATTTAAGTAATCCACGTGGATTTGGAATGCCACATGGTAAGGCAAGCGAGGCTTCACATCCGTGACATCAAAATTGATAACCTTAGAGCCACATGGATCTATAGATCCTAACACAGATAACAAGACATTCCTATGTGAAGGACATGTCTGGAGTATCTCCAGAGCTGACATCGCGCAAGGGGTTTGACTCAGATCCTCAAAAATAGAATAATTTTGGGCAGTTCTAGCATTAGGGTTGTGTGTAGAGCATTTGAGTACTCCTTTCAAAATATGAGGAAGAGGCTCTAGTTTTTTGATCTGTAAAGGTGTCTCCAGAGGAGGGGGAGACTCTAGACCTAGAACAATCTATGAAGAGCTGTATTCGCAAGACCAAGTGGTTACATTAACCTAAGACTTAACCATATTGATGCATAGACGGTCATTGTCTTGCGCAGGTGGGTTTTGACTTCCACTCGCCACATTTCCGACATTTGAGGAGCTTGAGGCCATGTGCTGATTATGTGGAAAATGATTAGTCAACACAACGGGTGGTAGAGATAAAATCCTCGCAGATTTCACAAGTTTGGGGCACAAGTGGGTAAGGTGATCGTCCGTACAAATCTTATAAGGAAATTTCACCTTTTGCCTTTCTTTCCTGCCCTCAGCAACATTATTATTCGACTTCTCATTATTAGCGTTGACCTTGGGTTTATGATCATTATTATTCCTCCCACCCTTATGATTGTTACCATGTCCTTTCTTTTTATTCCCTCCTGGTTGTTGGTTACCATTCAGGTTAGTCGACGATTGCACAAAGTGTACGTCCACCGACTAAGTCAGAGTGGAGGACAAAGACGAAGCTTGTCCTCCTACAAAATGGTTTAGAGACAACTCTTTCAAATGGCTTGTCACCAAGTTTGTAGATTTGACATTTGCAGAGCCTACAATGCCATCGACATAAGGCTCTAGCTTTTGTCTAGGGTCATAGCTTGACCTCGGTGCGTCTGGAAGAATTTCGTATAACATCCTAGATTGAGCGTATATAAGATCTAAATGATGGGATTTAAAAATCACTTCTTCCTTAGATGTAACTCCGGATGTAGACACATCCTTTGAAATATAAGGTTGTAAAGACTTAAGGAACCATTCTAAAATGAATTCTGGAGGAATGTAGGCCTTGATCAACCTCTTTTGTCTGCGCCACTCTTGGATGTGATTCGAGATATGGGTGGCTTTGTCCTGGTGGAAGGCCGACACAATTTCTATGCCAACATCATAACAAACCGACAATTGGAAGTGGTTGAGGAAGACTAAAACCATATGATTAAAAGTTCCATATGCTCCCAATGGTATCTCTATGTACCATTTCGCAATGACCCCCTTGAGGGTGCCTTGAAACAATCTTAAATGAATATAATCATCGTTAAGGGAATTAGAAGAGCACCAAAGATGGAAAGTAATGACATGATCACTAGGATCCTCACCAGTCTTACCCTAGAATTTTGGAATATCCGAAGGAAGCTTGGTGGGGATGGGGTGGCATGAAGGGTCGTGACACACGGGGTCATTCATTAATCTAGACAAGTCTGGCAAATTGAGCGTGGCTAGAAAAGGGAGATGGGGTTGCGACATCTGGCCCTAAGCTCCCGAGAAATATTGTTTCTGGGGAATTGTTGCCCATCTAGGGTTCTGGTAAGCACCATGGCCCTGTCCAAGATTGTAAAACCCCCCTCCAAACTGATTCATAAGGGGTTGGTTGGGCACCATTCTAGTAGGAATGTTATGACGAGGGTTGTAAATATTTCCCCCAGCCGGAGTGGCACCAGGTTGGGGGTTTCCCAAGGTGTGAAACTGACCTCCTCCGGGTGTGAATTCAGAGGATAGAGGTGGATTCTCCATGCCAAACATGTTGGTTAGAATTGGTGTGGAGGAGGTAGGTGTAAATGACGGAACATAAGCATCAACTTGTCTGCCAAGTTGACCACTCCATCCAGGAGTATTAAGACCGAGATTAGACCCGGGGTGAAAAGGAGGTAGGCTTCCTATCGTAGGAGTAGTTTGAGGGATATGAGCACCACCAAACGAGAATGGAGTATGCAGAGGAGCCATGCCCCCAATTCCAATACTAGAATGTGGATTAGACGCTGGAATGGAGGAAGAAAATTACGATGTGAAATTTGACATACCATAAAAAAAAGGGCTAGAGGCCATAGGGATGGATTGAGTATTGTATCCCGATGAATGACAAAGAGACCCAAAAGGGTTCGTGACTATAGGTTGAGTATTCATTATATGTCAGATACGAGTGATGATGGGAACCTCCGGCACTACAACCATGGTGGTTGAAGGTGTCGAAGGAGTACCATTAACTATAGTGGGTATGGGAGTCGAAGGACTCCCGATATATTTTTGACTTGACTCAGTACTCATACTTGTATGACCACAAGTCTGGTAGGTGGAGGTGTGTGTACCACATTTTATAGCTTTATGCCTTTAGAAGGAAAAGACTCAAGATGTGGTGGTAATATTAACAAACGACGAGACCTGCGGGGAAGCGGGTCTCGCTCCACGATGACTCAAGACTTGAGATATAAAAAACAAATCCTAACGCCAACTAATAATCAAAGAGCACACCAAGATAAATAAAAGGCCAATATGCACACAAATAGGATAAAGTGGTTGAAAGGGGCCTCCCTCCCTAAAGTAGGTATGCCTCGCCCAAGAGGGGCCTAAGACTCCCTGCCAAAGACCATAGGTATTATAATCAGTTATAAGGGCCCTCGTGGGCTTAAAAACTAGTCATTCGAATCCCCCAGAGATGTAATCCTCCATAAAGGCTATGTGTTGTCCGACCCTTATCTGACCTAGGGTACCTGTAGAATAACCCCTACAAGTAACCTATGTGGCTACCTATGTCAAGCAACTAAGATACCATGATATAACCAATGTGTAGGCGAACAGTCATAAGTCAGGTCCACCGTATGGTCATGGTAACAAAGCCCAAAATATCAAAAGCACCGCCTCTCACAGAGGTAAATGTAATAGCAAGACCCCCATATACAAATAGATCCCTAGAAATATCTCTGACACTAAGAAGGTATTGGGGGGATATCCCCTCAACCAACCTCGCGCGAACTCGTGCTTAACTCTGGTGTGAACGTAGCCTCTTGACGTCACCAATTATACAATGTATTTCACCACCCCCTTAATCAGGCACACATGTTAAGTTTAATAGCCTTGGAGAAGTTTACTCACAAAATCCTATTCCAAGGCTCTAAATCTTAAGCTAGTTTGTGCACCCTAAAAAATAAAATCGTTTCTAATCAATTTTAAATTTATCAGTGTTACTTTTAGTGGCTTTTCTTACTCAAAAGGTGTGGTCGTGAAACTGATGATGTTGCGACTCAACAAGTAAGATAAATGAATATAAGTAAAATGCAAAGTCCTAACTTCAATTCCCAACAAATGATAAGCTTTTCAAAATGCAACTTTCAATTTAATTCTGCAATTTCAAATAAGATGCAATCTTTCTGTACATGTACTAAGATCAATGAAAAGAACCCAAAAGATCAAATGCCAACAATGCACAATGTATATTTTTTTGTATTTTCAATATAAAAGAGTGAAAATGCAAGGACTAAACAACAACTTGATATAAATACCCTACTGTATTTAAATAGAGACAAACCAAGTAGAGTATCAAGAAGCAAACACCCAACCCAGGATGCAAGGACAATCAATGAAAAGGATGATGCGAAAGAAAAAACTGTCCGAAAATTCAACCAAAGAAAGATTTCATATCACTTTGCAGGCACCTAATAGTCATAGAAGAGACCTAAGAAGACTCAACAACCATCAAAACTTACCCAACAAACATCAAAATCACTAATCAATGAAACATGGATGATGTACATGACTGTTTAAGAGAAAATCGCGTATATATGACTCCTACAGAACGACAACTCATGTATGTACGTGAATGTCAGAGAAAAACCCGCGTATATGTATTGAAACAATGTCAGGAAGGATAAGGCCAAGAAAGTCAAACTCAAAATTAATAGAGGCTGTCAAGCAATCAAACGACAAGAAACTCAAGATAAATGAGAGCAATCAAAGGAGAAAAACACTTCAAACCCAAAAAAGAAGATTCAATCCCCAGTATGGTCGCCAATTCTGTTACGAGGAAAATCACTCTATGGCATGGGGTATGTTGAAACAAACATTTCTTTTAGACCTTAAGGATAATTTTTTTTTTGTATCTTTCAGCCTTTGCATTATATAAATTTTTTAAAAAACAAAATTTTATCTCCGACGGATTCGAAATGCCTTAATGGTTCATTTTTGGACAAAGAATGATTAAAATCTAAACGAACAAGTAATGTTAAAACTTAAGAGATGTTAAATTCACATCGGGATATCGGGATTCAGAGTTTTGAAATAACAATGTTCAACACAAATTAAATAGCGAAATCCCGATCCCCGATTTCCCGATACATTAATTCTTAATAAAACCATTATTTACTTAAGTCAGATTTAAAAAGAGTTTAAAACTTTAAGTTAATCTCATCGCAAAATCGGGATTCGCGATTTTGTGAGAACAAAGAAACTTGCCATCGTATTTCCCGATTTCCCGATCCTCGATTTCAATTAATCCTTAAGCACAATTTGTAGTTAATATAATTACTATTAAGCATGATTAATAATAAATAATCATATCGGGATATCAGAGTTCACGGTTTCACGAGCATAAGTTTCATGACATTGGATTTCCCGATTTCCCGATACCCGATTTCTCGATTTCCGATTTCTTGACTAATGAAATCCCGAAAAGGTAATCTAGATTAATCAAGATAATAAATAAGGTTTTGACTTTAATGATATATCACGATTTCGGTGATCGGGGTTCTTCGATGACCTTTTTCCTTGACATCGAAAGTTCCGAAACCCCGATAAAAGTGCTTTCAAATTTAAAACAAGATTAACGCTAATTAATCACTCTTTGAAACAATGTTTAAAGTTAAATTTTGATAAATGATTTTTAATGCGACAATTTTTCAATTTGGTAAGTTTCTATCATATTTGAAAATATCGGAAAAGCTCAGGTACAAACATTAAATGCATATTATCGGGAATATCTTTTGCATTTATTTCATAACAGAGGTACAAATCTCGACGATTTTATGATATCTTCGAAATAAATTTTGAAAGTTCACATTACTATTTCGAAGCTAAACTCTGCTCCGTTACAGGTATTCGAGTGAACACAGAGCTATGGCGCCCAAAAAGGCTTCAAAGAAAACTGAAGAGCAACCAGAAGGCGATATTATTTCAGACACTACTGCAACTGGAGTAGTACACTCAGTTAAATCATGGGCTGCAATTGCAGAAAAAATGGAAGATGAACTCAAATATGCGGATAATGGTGCGGACAATCATCTCCGAGATATCGCCGAGACTGGACTTCATAAAGTTGCTGCGCGCCCGAGACTGGTTTCCTATACTGATATGGTTGCCTGGACACTGGATAAAGTGGATGTTCCGACCAAAAGTATTCTGAACGAACAAGGAGCTGTTATCGGCTCATTCAGGCCCGAACATATCCAAGTAATGTATAAGCTATCGCCCAATTATAGGCACACTTTTAATTCTGAGTTTGTAGCTGCATTTTAGCAAAAAGAATGCGTTGAAGGTGGCCAAACATACCCTGACATGATAAGAGGATGGGCCAGAGATGAAAACAAGTTTAGGGCTAATGAACTTGGAATTTATGCCACAACTTCCCTAAATGAATATATGGTGTATTTACCAATGATGTTGTGTAGACTTTTTGGGAGAAATGATCCTTTTCATTTTGATGCAGACTGGACACCTTTCTTAGAGGAAGTTTTAGAGGGGCGCAGTTTTAATTGGCATAAAATTTTATCAGACAACATCACTTCAGAAGTTATGAATTACAAAACAGCTAGGTCAAAGGGACAAACAATGGCCTTCTACATGTCAGCTTATATAATGGATGCCATTTGCTTCATGACTCCTTTCCCATTAATGAATTGGAGTTGGAATGCCTCTTGTGCAGAGCCTGTTCATAAGTACCATTCAACTCTGTGGGAAGAAAATGCCAAAAATAATTTTTATGAGATTTTCCATTATGTAATTATTCCTCTACATAGAATTTTCTTCGGATGCGACCCCCCTCGCATTTCCAATACCATAATAGAAAACCTCAAACTAGTTGCTGACTGGTTCATCGAAGAAAATGTTTCCTATGTGAGAGTTTATGGCTGTTCTATTCCGCCACATGCACTACCCAAAATTTTACCAGACAGGTTAATATGCAGAGAAGTGGCTTATCAGTTGATAAATGGTGGTATTGGGCTAGAATTGAAAGCGCAACAGAAGAAGGCATGGCCATCTTTTCCGGTTTATCTAGGGAAATTTGTTTTATTAAACATAGGTCATTCTAAGTCAGAAGCCGAATCATTGAGTGAAGTGAAATTAGTGGATATAGAACAC
>ML824850.1:53651-66647 GCA_009831015.1 Picea engelmannii | reverse complement strand
CTCCCATGGATACTTTGTTGATTTAGCCTCAAGCAGCATGCCCAAAACCACTGTGGATTTTGATGCTATTCAATGGACCTTCCACACGCACTTGCCACTAAGAATATTGAAAAAGATGGAGATGAAGCACAGGTGGACTTGAACAACGCTGCCCATTCAAGGCATGGTTTTTCTTTTAGGACAATTTGTTAGGTAGTATTCTTGCCCATCAACAGCTAGATGCTTTTGGAAGTTTCAATGTAAATAATTTTTGGAGGAAACCTGTCCATGGGAAGAACTACAGGCATGGCCACAATGTGTACCTCATCTTTTGTAACTCTAGATGTACAGTTTGGGCCCGGCCTTTTATTAAAAACCCTTAACAGTAACTGTGGAAAAATACTCTTAAATTTTGGTTTCAGTAAATTAATCAATCTAGCCGCTACAACCCATGAATACACAGCCTTACAGGTCAATATAGAAAGGGCTGACTAGCCTACTCTGCCTAGAAGCTAGCCTATTTGTACTCTTATGTATTATGGGATTCGTAGAATTGAGAACTCTAACTGAATAAATTCTCCATTTATATCAAGCAAGAAAAAAACTATGTTATTTAAAGCAAACGCTACACTATGGCATCAAATTCAGTGGGCGTGTTGGTTTTTGTGACTCTGACTGGGCAAGAGACTGTAAAGATTAGAAGGTCAAATGTAAAGCCCTTTCTTGTTCTCGGCAATGGAGTAGATCCTTGGAAGAGTAAGAGACTACCAACTATTTCATCGTAAGAGCTATGTGGGCATCAGATTTAGGACTTCGGTTTTCCGATACAGGAGGGGTAAGATGCTTTTCTATTTAGACGTTCTTTATGACTTCAAAAGCACAGTGCATGCTTGTGACCAGAGAAATCCCAAACCCACAAGAAATAAATCAAATAGATCAATGATTGTTTTCTCAAAGTCTTGTTTGGTGGCAATATTATTTTTCCAATGACTCTCAAGTTCTTAATTAATAAACTGATGTTTGAGTCAAAATATTGCTTTGAGATTGTTTCAGAATGTCATACTTCTTGTTGTTGCATGGGGACTTCTTGAACAAGGAGTTTGCTTTCTGTTGATATTGATCAAACACAAATCAACACGGTCTTCTATTTCATCCAATGTCTTAGCAAAACTGAAATCGTTTTTTCTTGATTGCTTTACAACTTGTAGGAAACCTGTCATCTTTTCTCTGCTGGCAAAACTTTATTATGATCGACCTCGTTGTGCAGACGTGCAACGAGCCGGATCATAGTTTCCAGACGTTTACTCAAAATATAAGTTCCCCCGGTTGCAGCATCCAGCTGTGCACTGTGTCTCCTTAGTAAAATCATCGACTCACACTGTAATTTCTCGATAAAATTAACTGGAAAAGTAACCGGAACAGGGGCTGCAACTATTGCAACGTGGGCATGGGTTGCAATAATCACAGCATAAAGAACAATTGCAATGCAAACCCCAATAAGGCATAAATAAGAGCCTTTCTTAAATCTATTGATTAATTTTAACCTTCTATGAACTTTATCGCCATGGAGCTCCAACTGCTGAAGCAAATGCTGAAAACAATCGCGGATTCTCTGAAGAGCATCTGAATCTGGATGGGAAAAGGGATTCTCAAACTCCATAAACAAAAGAAACTCTTTTACAATCCACTGGCACTGTTCTTCGCGAAAATCCCCTCTAGTTGGCCCCGGTTCAATAATATTTTTAATTTTACTGTAACTCAGTCTGGCTATCAAGAAGATGGCTACAAAGCCTATATACATATTCGCCATTGCTAAAATAACCCGAAACCATTTTGCTGAACTCCGGTTTCGTAACAAGGATCGTGTGCTGGAGAAGTGCATTTACAGATTCCCGATCCGGCGAAAGTAGCTCTGCCAGAAGTCTATCAGATGTTTCGCCGTTTTCTTCGTTGCTATGGGCGATAACCCTGTGGAGTTTGCTTCGAAACTCATAAGATTCGGTTTCCACGGTTGCTCTATACTCGTGGCTGACATTTCAATCCTCTGAACGCCACTGCTCTAGATCATCGGATGCTTTTGATGTCGTTGCTGCAAATAATGACCAACTGCTATAAATGATTGATGATTAAGTCCAGATTCTCAGAGCCTACACTAAATCTCTCTTAGAACATTAGAAAAAAGATCTCCTATACACATGGATTTTCTTTATTCCATTTTCTTAATAAATCTTCTTCATTAAATTTCTTAATTATTTTTGCCAAACATATTTCTGAAGCCGATGCCGCTGATAACGACTAATTGCTACAATACCGCTGATTAAGTCCATATTCAGAGAGCCTACACTAAATCTCTGTCAAAATAAACTAAAATACATAAGATTCTCCTGCAACCATTGTTTTTCTTTATTGCATTTTAAAAATAAATCTTCTTTCATTAAATTTCTTTTTCTCAAACAGTTTTCTGAAGCAGATTCTGCAAACAACGTCTAATTGCTATAAATTATTGCTGATTAAGTCCAGACTCTCAGAGCCCACTCTAAATCTCTGTTAAAGTAAAATAACATAAATAAATTTCTCTTGCACCTATTGGTTTTCTTTGTTCCAATTTTTAATCCACATTCTTCCATAAAATTCTCAATTTCCTTTTCTTAAACATTTTTCTTAAGCCGATGCTGCAAATAACGACTAATTGCTATAAAATACTGCTGATTAATACCAGATTCTCAAGACTGCACTAAATCTCTGTTGAATAAAATAAAATTCTCCTGCACTCGTTGTTTTTCGTTTTTCCCATTTTTAATAAAAATATTAATTTATTTTTCTCAAACAATTTTCTGAAGCCGATACCGCTTAATTTTATTTTTCTCAAATATTTTATCGAATACCGATTAATTGCTATAGATACTGCTGATTAAGTCCAGATTCTTAGATCCTACAATAAATCTCTGTTAAAATTAAATAAGTAAATTCTTCTGCGCTCATTGTTTTCCATCCAGCATGGAATTTGAAGGTAAACTCCCTTACACGGGGCAATTTAGCCGTCAAATACGGTCAAAACTCTCCAAAAGCCGTCATCAAAGTCAATTGAACTACCTAACGCGTTTGACAAATTAATTTTAACTTTAAGTGGATTGAATCTAAGATTCCAACCCTATCTCCATCCTTCCAAACTTTAAATAAATATTTTTCCATACAATATTTACTTTCTTTTTCTGAATCATTTTTCTGCTGCTTGCTATAAATGACTGCTAATAAAGTCCAGATTCTCAATGCTTATCTGATTAAAGTGAAGGAAACTATGAATAGCCATTAATCTTTATTACAAAAACAATAAAGCTAAAAGCAAAAGAAATTTCCAATATTTAATGTTTCGGACATAATAAATTCAAGCGAGGAAAAAGTTCCGTAAATTTAAAAAAAAATGCAGATATTCTGGTTGAAAAAATTAAAGTCTGCATATTCTCAAGCAGACTCGACGGAAAAAACACACATTCAATATCAAATAAATTAAAATATGCACATCCAGAGGTCGAATAACTCGAGCGAAAGGAGAGAATGTATTTGTGCACCTTCGATGTCTGGCTGACCTATTTTCGCCAAAGCTTTCCAGCTGAAGCACATTTCTTTGTAAAAATATTCAGTAAGAAACCCCGCTGTCTCGAAGAGTGGACGCCCTCGGATTCATCTGTAAAGCTTTGCTTATGAAGATAGTGTCGGATTCATCTGTAAAGCTTTGCTTATGAAGATAGTATAGTGTACAGGACTAGATACTGTGCCGATTTCGTGCTGGAACGGTCAATCAAAACGCCATTTCAAAAACAATTCAATTCTACAGACATATCACTCACAAATATGAAGAAAGTGCAATGATTTTGTCCCTCGTATGAAAATATATACCGCGTCGATATTTGGAGAGTACAATTCGCTGTCAGATATGTGTAAATTCCATTTTCCCTCTCGAAGGGTTCGTGGTAGATTCCTCGCTTGCGTCGGTAACAAGCCTCCATTTTGCGATTAGCTTTTTCACCTTTTTGCCATTTTATTTAGTTTTCAAATATTTATATTCGACAGGTAAGATATATTTGTGGTTGACGTAAAATAATTAAAAACAATTAAAAGAAGATAATAAAATTAAAATAAAGAAATAAGTTAATAACTCAGGGAAAATAAATAAATAATGTTAATATATTAAAAAAAATAATTAAGAATTAAAAGAAAATAACAAATTAAAATAAAGAAATAACTAATGGAAAATAAATAAATAATGTTAACCTATTAAAAAAATTAATGTTAAATATAAAAGTGAAAAACTAATTATAAATTAAGTAATTTTTAAAAAGATAAAATAAATATATTTATATTTGAATTTTTTTTTACAAAATTAAAAGTAAATAAAAAATTTACTTATATTGTAACAAATTTAATAACATTAACAACAACCAAACTAACTCTTTAAACTTTTTATTTTCCTTTATACTTGATAAATTCACAATTAAAATTAACCTATAATAATCAACCCTACTTAAAATTTGGTATTGACATTATTGGATTTATCCTAAATGCATTGATCAACTTTGAAGTAATCACATAAGGTCTTCTCCCTTATGGTGTTAACCTTATGATAAGTTAAAAGGTTTTACCATGTAGATATTGGTCCGAGATGAACTTTGTTAAGGTGGGTGCTTGGTTATCCTTTTGTTTTTTAAAGCTTTTTTACATGTAGTTTTAAAGGTTCACTTTGTTGATCTTGATGAATATAATATATGAACTTTGTTAAGGTGGGTGCTTGGTTATCTTTTTGTTTTTTAAAGCTTTTTACATGTAGTTTTAAAGGTTCACTTTGTTGATGAATATAACATATTTTAGATCATTAAGTATTTATCTATTTATTAAGATATTTTTTTATAAATTCGTGTTTAAATTGAGATTTGTTCATATAATATTGAAACATTTATATTGATGTTCATTAACTTCAAATCGATCACTAAAGGAATGGTTTGCGTTAATCTCTAAACTCTTGCTTTGCTATAATTTATTCGAGAGGATCAATATTATCATAAATATCATCTGTGATGTCTTGAATTTGTAAACATTAACATGCACATGTAGTATTAGGTTCATCTTCTTGTATGCCTCCAATTTGTTATTGCTCCTCGATATATGCTCTTATGATTTGGAAAATATAAAGCAATGTGTTGATTTGGATTGCCTTGAACCAACATGGGTCTAGTACATTACCATTAGTGACACAAATTCCTTTATGATGTCTCCCATTGTCTTGGCAATGGAAAAGGACATAGAACTTTCAAAATTTATATGTATCAACCTAATATTTTGATCAGAGAATAGAGGTGGAGAGGTCGCTTCGAAAGTTAACCTATTAAAGATTTTCTTCCAAAAATAGCGCTTATCTAGAGCTTCCACATCTTTGTCTCGACAAAATCCAATGATCCCCTAAGGATGAAGAAATATCCTTTGATATATGTTGTTCCAAATATAATTTGTGTCTCTCCCATGGTTTAGTGGGAAACCATCCTTCCTTTTCCAACTAGTGGTATGACTTAGCAAAAGGTCAATTGGTAATTTGAACCACCTTTTATGTTGATTGCCTGTATTTTTCATTGTATGCATATCCAAAAAGGAATGTGAGTATGCAACACATCTCCCTTGCACTTCTGAATTATGTTGGAACAAGCAAATATAACAAGAGTGAATAACCAAGAATCCAAGAGTAGTGGTGGTGTCAAAAGACATCATTGGCACTGAAGCACGATGAACATAGCTCCATGAATAGATGATAATAGATTGATACATAAGATTGTCTATATATAGGTTCAGGGAGGTAATTGAAACCACCAAAGTATAGTACTACACACCCCGTCATTGCCCAAATAATGAGAATCTAAATTATCCAAGTGGACCTCATCAACTCCCAAGCACCCAACTTTGTTTGTCAATTGATTCTCCATCTTGGTCAACTCCCATCATGGTTGGCTCCTCACGCATCCAACAAGGTGAGTGTACAATGAACTATTGATCCGGATTTTATGAGCATAACGGAATGAATAAAGATTATTAAAATATGCTTAACACAGAATAACAGAGATAGAGTAAAATTGGTTTTCTATTCAATGAGGAAATAAGTTGAAACTGTAAAATGCAGCGGAAAACAAGCTTACTAGAATGGTGGTGGCTTATCTCTGAGAAGAGATGTGATGGTTGCGCTCATTCGTAAGAAGATGATTACAATGAGCCTCTGAAGGCCTTTTTACAATAAACATGAATGTCAAAAACCCTAGACATCCAAAAACCTAACCTTGGGAGATGAAGCGCCAAAAGTCATGTGGGCCCCATTTGGGTAAGTTAGTACTTCAACTTCCCGAGGTCGTAACTTTTGCATACGATATATGTTTTAAGCGCACGATAGCCCGTTGGAAAGGTTTATCCGAGGACTACACATTTTTCTACAATCTATCAAAGATCAGTTTTAATTGTGGCGAGCCCTAAAAACATTGTTTAGGGCCTCAAAACAGCCCCGCAAGTCAGGGACTTGAAAACTAGGAAAAAAAACTGCCAAATTGAACCAGTTGGAAGAGGTGGGAGGCCACCGACATCCATCTAGATCAATCCTTCCCCCTTAGGAAGCAATGGTCTCCATTGCATTGAGTTCCCCCATCAGATGAGGAAATTTCTGCTGAATTTGGCCTCGGGTGAGCCACTTGGCTTGGTACATGAGCTGACCTACTTTGACAACTCAATAAAGTTGGATCCTTTGTTGTCGGGTGACTTTGATCCGTGTGTCCATAATATGATCATTGGATGCCTATTGCATGCAGTCAGGTTTGAGCTCTATTGGTGTCAACTGATATGTTATCTTTGATGTGTCCAATAATGGTGGGAAATATGGCCGAAGGAGGGCCACGTTGAAGACTGGGTGCAGGCTAAGGAAAGGGGGAATGTTGAGCACAAAATCATTGTCACCCACAACCTTGGTGATGGTGTATGGCCCATACCAGAGTGGACAAAGCTTCCGATGGGGCCCTATAAGGCACTCTTTCTGCAAGTGCAACCAAACTTTGTCGCCCACCCGAACCTTACGTGGCACTCGATGTTGATCATAGCGTTGCTTGTACTTGGCATTGGAATTTTGTAAAATATCCTAAACTTGTTGGCGGATGTGTTGGGTCCGCTCAATGAACCAGGTGGCTTTGTCATCTTCTAGTAGAGCAGGGGACGAGTCAACCGAGGTGATCACCAGGGGTAGTGCAACATCCATGGGCCCTAATGGTTGGAATCCCAGCCCCACCTGAAAGGGGTTGTGGCCAGTTGAGCTATGCAGGGCTTGGTTGTAGCTATGTTGGACATAGGGAAGAATCTCATCCCATGTGAGAGGGTGCTTGGAATTGTACATGCATAGGATATGTACGATCATCCGATTGACGACCTCATTTGGCCATCTGTCTGGGGGTAGAAGGCAGTGGATTTGGTGAGCATGGTATCTAGCAGTGACTAGAGGCTCGACCAGAATGTGTCGAGGAACCGATTGTCCCGATCTAAGACAATGGTTTGTGAGATCCCAAAGTGTACCTAGACGCGTTCAAAGAAGAGCTTGGCAGTGGCCTCTGTAGTGATGTTCTTCTTGTAGGCGACCAAAATCGCCATCTTGGAAAAGCGATCAACAACCACAAAAACACAGTCATTGCCCCTCTTGGTGGACAGGAGGTCCGACATGTAGTCCATTGAGATGGATCCCCATAGATTGTTAGGAGTAGGTAGAGGGGTGTACATGCCATGTTTCTTAGTGGTCGGTTTGGCAATAGTGCAGGCGGTGCAGGACTTGATATACTTTCCGACATCCTGTTGAAGTTTCGACTAGTAGAAATGTTTCTTCAACACTGCCACTGTCTTTTCGATGCCAAAGTGTCCTACCACCCGACTGTAGTGAGATTCCCAAATAAGATTTCGCGCGCTCGCTTGATGGAACACAGAGATGGCCCAGGCGGCACAACAACCCGTCCTGAAGATGGAAATTAGTGACCACTGAGTTTGCTCCCAACATTTGGTAGGTGGTGGAGAAGTCAGGTATGTCTCATAGAGGTGGGGCCATCCAGAGGTCTCATAGCCACAAGAGTCTAACGTTGTGGTGAGTGTCTCGACTGGAGGTCGGCTGAGGTAATCAACAACTCAGTTGGTACTTCATGTTTTATACTTGATGTTGAGGTGGAACTACTGTAAGTATGTGGACCACTTCTGATGGCAGTCATTCTACAATTTGCCTTGGGCCTACATGAACTCTAGTGGCTTGTGATCAATGTGGATGATTGTCTCCTTCCCCAGAATGTAATGTCTCCACTAGCGACATGATTGCACAATGGAGTACATTTCTTTGTCGTAAGTAGGGTACTTGCTAACAACATCTTATAGTGTCTCACTATGATACGCCACAGGGTGGTCGTGTTGAGTGAGAATGACGCCCACAACATAGTCTGAAGCATCTGTCTCGATCTCAAAGGGATGTTTCAGGTCCAGTAATGAAAGTATTGGGGATGAGCACAAACGCTGCTTCAATTCATCGAAGGCTTGTTGTTGGTACACGCCCCACACAAATGTTTCCTTACTGCCACCCCTGGTTACTTGGTTGAGGGCCCATGTGATATGAGAGAATCCCAACATGAACCTGCGATAGAAATTGGCGAGGCCCAAGAAGCTCTGAATATCAATGAGTGTGGTTGGGGATGGCCAATCACGAATGACCTGGATCTTGGGTGGATCCACATGCACACCATGTTGATCAACGGTGTATCCTAAGTAATGTACCATGTCCGTGCCGAAGGAACATTTTTCCAAGTTTGCATATAGTTTGTGTTGTTGCAGGGTGTGCAGAACCTGCTGAATATGTTGCAAGTGTTCCGCCCAAGTCTTGTTGTAGATGAGAATGTCATCCATATACACCACTACAAAAGTATTGGTGAAAGGTCGTAGGATATCGTCCATCATCCTCATAAAAGTTGCTGGAGCATTTGTCAAACCAAAGGGCATGACCATCCATTCAAAAATATCTTCTTTTGACTTGAAGGGGGTCTTCCATACATTTGTTTGTTCTATTGGGACCTAGTGGTAGCCAGACTTTAGATCAATCTTATTGAAGTATTTGGCCCCCGTGAGTTGATCAAGGAGGTCGTCGATTTGGGGAATCGAGTACTGGTTCCAGACTGTGATTTTATCAGGGCCCGATAATCAATGCAGAGTCGCCAGGTCCTGTCTTTCTTCTGCACCAATACGATTGGGCTCCCAAAAGGCGATGAGATGGGATGGATGTGCCCCTTGTGGAGTAGTTCTTGGATCTGCCTCTTGATCTCCCTGTTTTCTAACAGAGAGAAACGATAGACCGACCCATTGGGTAGAGGTGTGCTTGGGGTCAGATCGATCAGATGCTTGACCTGGCAGTGCAGAGGTACCTCGGTAGGAGAGGAGAAGATATTTGAGTATTCTTCCATGACCTTATCCACTTACTTATGTTGTGTGGAGAGATCAGCCGCGGAGGCCCTGGATGTGGCTGTGATCTTTTGATTACTATGAGAGTGAATCACGAAGAAGACAAATTTCCTGGTCTGAGAGATGACCTTCTTGCATTTCTTGGCAGAGATCAAGGAAATAACACTAGAAGGGACTGCATCGGGTATCCTGTACAATTTCCTGTTCAAAGTAATAATAACACTACGAGGCCTGGAATCATATACAACATGACATTTCCATAAATAAGGTTGGCCCAAAAGAACATTACAAACTTCGAGAGGACCAACATCACACAATACCTCGTCTTTGAAGGGCTTGATGTTGTACGACAATTGACATTGTTGGATGACATGGAGATCGCTTCCTTGGTGGAGCCATCCAATGGTGTAGGGCTACGGGTGCGGCGTTGTCAGCAGGGCCAACCGCTTGACGACCTCTGCTGAGATGAGGTTCTTCTGGCTACCGCTATCAACGATGAAGTGCAACGGGGTGCCTTTTACCCACATCTGTGAATGGAAAAGGCGCTCGCCTTCTTCTAGCTCGTCTTTTTCACCAGGTTGGAGCTTGGTGGTAGAAACTATGACACTGGGTTCCACGTCAATGATCTGTCTTCCCCTTTATGGTTCTGACTTAGAGTTAGAAACTGCATCTAATTCAAAGGCTTTCACTTTGGCCACCAATGACTACTTTGAGCGGCAATCAACAGTGTTATGCCAAGGGCTCTTATGGAAGTCGCACCACTTCCCCGTATCCTTCTTTGTCTTTTCGGTGTTCTTCTTTGCTTACGGCTTGGACTGGTTGTCCTAATACTTTCCATCTTTGCTATGTCCTTTGTTCTATAGGTTGGGGGCACCCTTTCCTGGTTTTTGCTGCGAGGGGTTCCAGGCCCAAATTTTCGTGTCTGTTGTTTGATCTTCTGCTCGATTTTGACGACATATCGATAGGTTGCGCCCAAGGACGAGATGTCCAGAAATTCCATTTCGGTCTGGATGTATCTATGCAGAGCATCGCGATACTTGAGCATGAGATGTCACTCTGAATCTTTGATACCTAATTTGGTGCACAGGGCATGGAAGATATTTGTAAAATTTGGCACTGCTTGGTCTCTTTCTTGCCGTAGTGTGGTCCATTTAGTATACAAGACGTCATAACTTCCGACATGGTAGTATTGTTCCTTAATAACATCCTTGAAGGATTCCCAGGTGGCCATGACTGTAAATAATGAGGGTTCCTCTGTTTCCTTTTGCTCACATAAAATTTCCCACTAACCTTTGACATGGGGAATGGCTTTTGTAACACCCTGTTTCCCCCAGTCTGTAAAAATAACTATATTGGCCAAGAACTATGGCAAACTCCAAGATGTGAATGTGTGATTCGACGAACCCTGTATAAAAGGGTTGATGAATGTAAATGATGTGTGAATATGTGTTGCATGACTGTTGGGAGGGGGATGTGCTGAAAAAGAGACCACGATGGCTGATGAAAGGTGGTGGAAGGCACCTGGAATGGTGGTGTTAACTTCCACCGAACCAATACCGTATTGGTCTTTACTGGCTCAAAGACCAAAGATGCTCTCTGGCCCTGGAATGAATTACTCGCCAAGATGGTAGGTGGGGAGGATCCTCATGAGTTAATGAGGGGATGGGGGTGAACCGCCCATCCGTAGAAACCCTCAGACCTGACCACTGCGGGGGAATTCGCGCCACATGTGACCTTGCAGGACAAAGCGAGAAAGGAAGTGTAGGGAGAGGGGGAACGTGCAACAGGAATTGTAGAAGGAGAACCAGAGGAACTCCGGAAAATACAACAAGTCTTGAGCAGAGGAGAAGGAGAGTAACCTTTGTCCTTGACTTCTAACGAGAGGGAAGTAGGAGACTGAGTCTCAAAGTCTTGTGGTCTAGCTCGGGGGTGGCTAGTGGTAAATCCATTGGGAGTCACCGAGCCTACGGTTGGGTGGAAACGAGCACCCCTCTTAGCAGTTGCGTTACACCTAGTGTTTTCTGATAAGTATTAATGTCTTGTATCTTAAATTGAATATTCCTGGAATGCATGCTCATGGTTGTACACTCATAAATGGTTTCTGTATAGAAGTGTTTGCCTGGTGTTTTGATCGTAAATGGTGGATGCATGCTTATACTTGTATGACCATATTCGGTTCATATATATATATATATATATATATATATTGAACAAGTTCAGATTTCGAGTCCGTTCTTGGGAGATTTGTCCCATTTACTTAATTCACACGATGCCCTGGTTGGATTTCCCCGAAGGCACCTCCTTCCGGGAAAGTTCCCTCGCCACACAGAGAGGAGTGAGTTCCCTGAAAGGACTACCGTTTTAGTAAACCCGTGAATTTGCTTCATCACTGTCACCGAAAGTAGCTTAACGGGGATACCTCTCGGCATTTTAACGTTTCGACACCCGAGAATCCCAAGGTTCATTTTCCTTGTATTCGCCAGTTGTGAAATCCCGATATGAGAAACCCCGAAATGATAGAGCATGAATAGATTTCTATGTTTCGGCACCCGGGAATCCCAAGGTTCAATTTCCTTGTATTCTCCAGTTGCGAAATCCCGATATGAGAAACCCCGAAATGATATAGCGTGGTTAGTTTTTGATGTTTCGGCATTTCGGCACCCGGGAATCCCAAGGTTCAGTTTCCTTATATTTGCCAGTTGCGAAATCTCGATATGAGAAACCCTGAAATGATAGAGCGTGAATAGATTTCGATGTTTCGGCGTTTCGACACCTGGGAATCCCAAGGTTCAGTTTCCTTGTATTCGCCAGTTGCGAAAACCCGATATGAGAAACCCCGAAATGATATAGCGTGGTTAGATTTTGATGTTTCGGCGTTTCGACACTCGGGAATCCCAAGGTTCAGTTTCCTTGTATTCGCCAGTTGTGAAATACCGATATGAGAAACCCCGAAGTGATAGAGCGTGAATAGATTTCGATGTTTCGGTGTTTCGACACCCGGGAATCCCAAGGTTCAGTTTCCTTGTATTCGCCAGTTGCGAAATCCCGATATGAGAAACCCCGAAATGATATAGCGTGGTTAGATTTCGATGTTTTAGCGTTTCGGTACTCGGGAATCCCAAGGTTCAGTTTCCTTGTATTCGCCAGTTGCGAAATCTCGATGTGAGAAACCCCGAAATGATATAGCGTGGTTAGATTTTGATGTTTCGGCACCCGGGAATCCCAAGGTTCAGTTTCCTTGTATTCGCCAGTCGCGAAATCCCGATGTGAGAAACCCCGAAATGATGGAGCGTGAATAGATTTTGATGTTTCAACGTTTCGGCACCCGAGAATCCCAAGGGTCAGTTTCCTTGTATTCGCCAGTTGCGAAATCCCTATGTGAGAAACCCTGAAATGATGGAGCGTGAATAGATTTTGATGTTTCGGTGTTTCGGTACCCGGGAATTCCAAGGGTCAGTTTCCCGTCTTCGCACATCGTGAAATCTCGATTTGCGAAGCCTCGAAATGAACTTAGCATTATAT
>ML824850.1:18252-53615 GCA_009831015.1 Picea engelmannii | reverse complement strand
CTGGAAACTCAAGGTGCGAGACCTCTTGTCTTCGCACATCGCGAAATCCCGATTTGCGAAGCCCCGAAATGAACTTAGCGATATATATATATATATATATATATATATATATATATATATATATATATCGACGTTTCGGAGTTTCAGCTCCTGGAAACTCAAGTGTGAGACCTCTTGTCTTCGCATATTGCGAAATCCCGACTTGCGAAACCCCAAAATGAGTTGAGTAGATATATGGGTTTCGGTATTGCGGCACCCGAGAAACCGAAGGGTATGAACCCTCGTCTTCATACATCGCGAAATCCCGGTGCGCGATGTACCAGTAGGTGAAATCCAGAGGCGGCTTGGTGTGAATAGGATTTCTGGTTTCGGGGTTTGAAGAGTCGAAGAACTCGACTCCCTTGCATTTCGAACTCCCGGTTTCCGAAGTCCCGAAATGCGGACGACGCCTCTTGGATTAGCTCAGGGTCACAACCGATGGACACATGGAAGTGAAGCCTACGCTTGGTGCGTGAGTTGTACACGACGGATTTTCAACGAAAGAACCAGTGAATTGGTTTGGTGAAGGTCCCGATTGGAAGACCTAGTCTACGCTAGAACCTCGTAGGAATACAAGAACTCTATTCCTTTTAGGAAGAAGAGAAAAAGCCGAAAAATCTTAGTTCCCGTAGTGGGTGTGTTACAACTTTGAGGAGCGCAAAAGTAATTTTTTCTCTATTTGAAAAGTTATGGACATAAAAATACCCTTCTAGTAGATTCAACCACTTGTCTACAACATCTGCGTCTATCTGACCTTCAAATATAGGAATATTGAAGTTGATTTGTACCTTGAAGAGGGCGGCGCCTCCACTCGAGGAAGATGTGTCGCCTATTGGTAGCCGCCGAAGGATTTGCGCAAAACTATCCATCATCTCGTTCCTTTGTTGTGTGAGGGATTCCTCAAGAAACATTTTGAAAGGATCTCTTGTCCCGTCATATTTCTTTTCTCCTGCCATGAGAGGTTGTTTGGGTGTGTGAGAACTTTTGTCCTCAAGAGAAACAAGCTCAAGACCCAATTCTTTGTACCATGACCTCATTGGGGACATGCATTAAGACGACAAGGAGCATACCTCTCTAATACCACTGATCCAGATTTTATGAGCAGAACGAAATGAATACAGATTATTAAAATATGCTTAACACATAACAACAAAAATACAATAAAATTGGTTTTCTATTCAACAAGGAAATAAGTTCAAACTGTAAAATGCAGCGAAAAACAAGCTTGCTGGAATGATGGCGGTTTATCTCTGAGAAGAGATGAGACAACTGCGCTCATTCGCAAGAAGATCATTACAATGAAGCTCTGAAGGCCTTTTTACAATAAACATGAATCTCAAAAACCCTAGACATTAAAAAACCTAACCCTGGGAGATTAAGCGCCAAAATTCATGTGGGCCCCGTTTGGGTAAGTTAGTACATCAACTTCTCGGGGTTGTAACTTTTGCATACGATGTCTATTTTAGGCGCACGATAGCCCATTGGAAAGGTCTATTCGAGGACTACACATTTTTCTGCCATCTATCGAAGATCAATTTTAATTGTGGCGAGCCCTAAAAACATTGTTTAGGGCCTCAAAACGGCCCCGCAAGTCAGGGACCTGAAAACTAGAAAAAAAAACTGCCAAAATGAACCAGTTGGAATAGGTGGGAGGCCACCGACATCCATCTAGATAAATCCTCCCCCCTTAGGAAGCAATGGTCTCCATTGCATTGAGTTCCCCCCATCAAAGTTCAAATCTTATTGTGGTGATCCTTAAAAATGTTGTTCAGGGACTCAAAACGGCCCCGCAAGTCAGGTACCTGAAAACTAGGAAAAAAAACTGCCAAATTGAACCAGTTGGTGTTAGCGTCAGAAGTCACCCCTGGATTGCAGCAGGAGCAGAGCCCGACGCCCATCAGTTTATGTCACGATTTTGCTTAATGGGGTGATCAAATGGAGGTTAACTCAAACGATGTGGTTCCAACTCTAAAACTAGGCCATGCATGCATGGGCGAATGAGGTCTTAGATAACTTCAGACAGTGAGTTGTAGTAAAGGGTGAGTAGGGGGAAGACTTGTATAAGAGAGATGCAAAGGTCTGTCGTAAACATCAGGTTTCTAACAGACTGTATGAGAAGGCATCTAAACGCAAGATCTTCTTATATTCAAACACAAAACACCAGAGAATACAACAATGCAACAATAAATCCTTTATCATAACATGATTGCAATAATTCGCACGAATCAGTCGTTCACGAACTCTCTCAGCATAAGATGAAAATTAGATGGAGTAAGAAAGAAAGATTGTCTATCATAAAACAAGAAATCTCACATACAGATGCATAACCAGAGAACTAGAGTGTGTTAAAACTTTACAATCGGGAGCTTCGCTCTACCATCGATACCTTCAAAAATGCACAAATTGAGTACATATACCTGGGCAGGTTTGCCCAACAGAGGCGTGCTCTCCCTCCAAGGCGTAGCGTTTCTTCAATCAATCTTCGGGCGGAAGTCCTTCGTCAAACGTCTCCTTAACTTCGCGTGGCCTTTGCAGGGGAGGAGTAGCTGAGGCAGTAAATGCTGAGCTAACGTGTGCAGACCTCCTCCGGCTGGTCGAGAACTTGGCATGGCTTCTCTGGAAAAATGGGTACACAGGACCCTCTCGAGTAGTCCGCTTGCTAGACCCTCCATTCTTTGCATTTAATGAATGAGGAGAGGTTTCAACCACCCTTTCTCGCCTTCATTTACTCCAATCGAATAACCAGGACCGAGGTTGGATCAACTGGCACTTGGAGATCGCGGTGATTCCTTCTGTGAACATACACGACGCCTTCGGCCCTTCCTGAGCAGTTTATTACTTTCCCAAGTGATCACGGGCTGTGACCTCGTGCTTATCCCCAAGGCACCCTCGGCATTCGCGAATGGGAAGGAGCTAATCCTTGCTTCTTGAAATCACGATGATCGAAACGTCGAGGCGGCTTAATCTAGAGCCACGCGCCCCTCTAGATCTGACGATCCTGAATTCACTTCGGTGATGTTGTGGGTCCGGGTCCTGGACATTCCCGGCACTTCGCACATCGGGAATATGATGATGCTGGACCCTGCTTGTCATAGTCGTGATGGGTGAAAAGGCAAGGAGCCTAATCGTGTTCTAGGTGTCTGCTTCAAATGGACGGCTGAGACTGCCCCCTGATACTGTGGGTCCAACTTTAAAAGTTCTTTGCCTTTCGTGATCGTGAGTTCGTGGGTTAAAGACCCTCAGCTTCCTTTTCTAAACTCCCGATCCCCGAGATGGCGATACGGGTCGGGCCCCCTTTCTGGTCAGCGCTCTCTGCATGTAACCGTCAGCTAGAGCCCAAGTACTAGCGCCTCTCGCTACTCGTGACCTCGTGAGCTGGAGTATCGAACTTTGGCATTCTCCCCTCGCGAAGTCCCGAGACGCGATGGTCAACGAAGGTTGACCCCCTCTGGGCACTTTTGTAACTCGCAATCTTTGCGCAACTAAAAGACATAGTCCGCCCTCCGAACTCACGAACCCCGAGCTCGAGAAATAACACTACGTTTGAACTATTTGCGATCAACGACCCTCGTAACTTCGCAAGTGCCTCCCGAAGGACTCCGACCGTTGACTTCTTTAAAACTTTTGGCGCTATACTTGACGAGACTCGGTTAATCTGCAATTACCCATCAATCGTTGTTTTGCTCTGTCGCTGAAGAATGAAATACCCACTTGCTTGATTTTAAGTCCGAAAAGGACTCCTTCTGTGTGTTGCGCTTGGGCACTTCTCGTGCAACCTGCAGATCTGAATATCCCTATGCCGAAGACAAGTAATGTTGCTAACATTAGGCTCCATGGGGGATAGAGTCGTCCTTGTGATGCTCTAAGGACTCATTTTTTAGTTTCAGTGCCTTGTTGTTGGGCTATGGAGTCATTTACTAAGCCAAAACAATAAAAGTAAAAACAAAGAACAGAAAGGAAAATATTTACAAAACATAGGAGCCACTGAAGGCTCAGACAAAACATTTTTTAAGAAAATGCCCATTTACTAGGCTGCTGAAAACTTCTTCGCCTTCCAAATCTTGTAGCCGATATGTGTTATTAGAGAAGACTTCATAGATTTTGAAAGGCCCAATCCACAGGGCTTCAAATTTGTCGTGTTTGCCCTTATCTTGCTTAGGAGCATCCCATTTCAGCACCAGGTCTCCTATTTGGAACTCCTCCTTACTGGCTTTCTTATCAAAAACCTGCTTGATCCTCTGCTGGTGGTCCTGAACTCTAATCATCACCTACTCTCTGACCTGCTGTACTTCTACCAGTTGATGAATTCTTCGGATCATATCATTGGGCTCTTCTTGATAATCCTGGAAGAATTTCGCTATGGGAATGGCCAGTTGAGAAGGGAAGACAAATTTTGCTCCATATACTAACTGGAAAGGGGAGGTGCCTATAGATCTCTTTGTAGTCACCCGATCAACCCATAGAGCGAATTTCAGCTTTGAATTCTAAGCCTTTTTGTTGTCCTCCAATAATCTTTTGATGATCCTTATGAAACTTTTATTGGAGGATTCTGCTAAACCATTTCCCTGGGGATAGTACAGAGTGGAGTGAATCAACTTGATTCTGAATTTCTCACAGAACTTCACCAGCGGTTCAGCCTTGAATGAGGTTGCATTATCTGTAACGATCTTCCTTGGGCAACCGAATCTTGTGATGAGGTCTTCCAGGAATCCAATAATTACCTTGTGGGAAGCACTCCTGGTGGGGATAGCTTCGATCCATTTAGTAAAGAAATATGTGGCAGTCAGGATCCATCTGTGCTGCCCACTGGAAGCGGGGTGTATTTCTCCAATGAAATCTAGGCCCCATTATTGGAAAGGTCCCGAAACAACTACAGGCTGTAAAGGCAGAGACTTGAGCTGCTTCTTTCCTGAAAATCTTTGGCACATGATACAGGCTCTAACTCCTTTATGGACGTCAGTGAACAAGGTGGGCCAGTAGTACCCAGCTCTGAGAATTTTGTGAGCTGTGGTCTTCTAGGAATGGTGCCCTCCACACAGGCCACTGTGAAATTCGACCGTGATCCTGTCGGCCTTTCCAGTATAAAAATTTGATCAATAAGGCAGTACCTGACTGCCCTGAGCTTCAGAGCTCTTGCTTTGTTTCTTTGCAGGCCATCTGGGGGCTGCAACTCCTACATAAAATATATGACATCCTTATACCAAGGACATCGATCCAATGGGGGCTCTCTTTGAGGGTCTATTTCAAATAACTGACCCCGCTGAATTCCTGAGCATTCGTTCATGAAACTTACCCCCAAAGCTTGGCAATTGGCTTCAGCTAGCAACTTGGCTAAGCCTTGACCTTTGATCAATTTGGTAGGCCTTATTTCCAAGTCAAACTCCAGGATCTTGGCTATCCATTTACTTCTCCTTCCGTCTATGTCGGGTTGTACCAGGATGTCCTTCACAGAGGTCGAAGGAACATAAGCGGTCACCTTTGAGTGCAAGACATAGACTCTGAAAGCCTTGAGAGATTTCACTAAAGCATAGGCCTGTTTCTCCATGATTTCATACCTGACCTCTGCATCTCTCAACACCTTGCTGAAGAAGGCAATGGGCTGCTCTCGCCCTTCCTGATTTTTCTGCAGCAAGACCGTTGCTATCGTATCAAAAGAAGCGAAAGAGAAGATTAGGAAATATTTGGAATAGTCGGGACTGATCAGCACAGGCGCCTCAGTCAATGCCCTTTTTATTTGGGCAAAAGATTCTCTGGGCTCAGCGGTCCATTTCACTTCATTTCCCTTCTTGAGCATGGTTGTGATGTGTTTCGTCAGCTCAACAAAATTTGAGATGAATCTCCTCAGAAAATTAATCTTCCCCAAAAAGGCCTGAACTTCCTTCTTTGACCTGGGAAGCGACAGGGTCCGAATTGCCTCCACTCTGCTAGGATCAATCCTCACTCCTTCTGCCGATACTATATGGCCTAATAACTTCCCCTCCTCCATAGCAAACAAATATTTCTTGGGGTTCAAGGAAAGGCCAAATCTTCGACATTTTGAGAAGACTTTTCTCATGTGACAAAAATGCTCTTTATACGACCTCGAGAAGACTGTTATGTCATCCAGATATATCACCACAAACTTGTCTTTCTCCCCGATGAAGGCTATGTCCATGGCTCGCTGGAACGTCGCTCCCGCATTCATCAGTTCGAATGGAATTTTGGCATACATGAATGTGCCCCAAGGAGTGGTGAAGGTCGTTTTTTCTCTGTCCTCGGGCATGACCGTTATCTGATTATAACCAGAAAAACCATCGATCATGGAAATCCTAGATGCACCGGTTACCCTCTGCAATATGTGTTCCATGCTGGGCAGGGGATAATTGTCTTTCTTTGAGCTCCTGTTCAGGTTCCTGAAGTCGACACAAAGCCTGATCTCTCCACTTTTTTTCCTAACCGGAACCAAATTGGCCACCCATTCGGAATATCTCAAGGGGACGATGATCTGGGCCTCCAACAACTTCTTTATTTCTTTCTCCATGACAGGAAGCAACATGGGATTTATCTGTCTTAGCTTCTGCCTAAATGGCTTAGCCTCTTCCTTCAGTGGGATCTTGTGTTCAATGACAGATGTGTCATACGTCTTGAGGTCTTCGTAAGTCCATGCAAACACATCAGCAAATTCTTTCAGCAACTCAGCATATTCGGCCCTTTGTTCTGTGGTCAAACTGCTTGACAGCTTGACAAACTTAGGCTCCTCTGGTGTGCCAATGTTGCACTCGGCTGTGTCAACGCCTTCACCCGAAACTTTACCCTTCACTGCCACATCATTCCCATCGAACAATCTTTCTAAAGGAATAAGTCCCCTCAGAATGTGATTGCTAGGCAGCTGAATAATCTGGTGGTTAGCAATTTTATTTAAAAACACCTCGGTGTGAGGGTTATCTTCTGTGTCAGGATCCTGATCAATGTGCAACGCAGAAAATTCATCAACAGATTGGAGAAACTTCTCGATTTCCAGATCATCCTCGAATATCTTCCAGTGCTTGACATTGTCTGGTACAGAGGGCCTATATTTTATCTCAACATCATATTTGGTCATAGGCGGCCGAGGGACCTTGAACTGGCTAGCTGAAACGGCTAAAGAATCGGCCACAATATTATCCTCCCTTGGAATAAAAGAGATGTTGAAGGCTGAGAAGAAATTTTCAATTAGGTCCCACACTTCATTTCTGTAATTTCTGAGTCAAGGGTGCTTAGCCTGATAAGCGTTTATGATCTGTTGGACCACCAACTCTGCATCTCTGAACACTGCTACCTCCTGAATTCCCATTTCTCTTGCAGCTCTCAATCCTAGAACAAGGGCTTCATACTCTACCACATTGTTGGTGGTTTCAAATTCCATCTTATATGATAGGGACATGGTTTCCTAAGAAGGGGACGCAAAAAACACCCCAGCACCAGCGCCTTCCCTGGAACAGGCTCCATCAAAAAACATTTTCCAAACGGGGGTGATGGAAGGAGGGAGTTCACGAGGAGAGGTGGGATGCTTTTTGAGTTCAAGAGGAGGCTTAGGAGCATGAGTGAGTTGCAGTAAACTGGAACCTAAATCAGTGTCCAAGGCGAAAATGGGATGGTTGGTAGGATTGGCTTCATCACTGATTATATAGGCCAGTTGGGTTTCCCTATATAGTCTTCTATGCTCTCCTCCAAACACTGGGATAGTAGCATATGTGAGGTCCATATGCAAGGTTCGCCCCAGTCTTTTTATCCAAGATCTTGACAACAACATACCGAACTTGGGGGGGACATCAGCCACTACAATATCCATGACCACACTTTTCATAGGCAACTAAAACAAGGTCACGACCAGGTCTTTGATAACCCCGAGACATTGAACTTTCCTGGAGTCAAAGGAATAGAGGTTGTGATAGGCTCGGGTGACTTCTAGTCCTAGTTCTTCCATGACAGTTTTGGGCATGAGGTTGTGAGAAGCCCCGAAATTCATCAAGCAGTTGTGCAGTACCTTGTCATGTATGTTCAAGGAGGTGTAGAAGGGAGGGGATGAGTCATTCATATCTTCTACCATAGGACCTAGGATAACTGCATGCTTTTAATTTTGTAGATTAATGGAGTCTGTGGGAAGGATTGAGACTTCAGACTGTAAAAGCTCAGAGAAACGTTTCTTGAACCCTTCATGCTTAATCAGTTTGGTTAGGGGCACAAGGATTCCGATTTTTTGAATTTCATGCTCGAAATTAAAAGAAGATGAGAGCTTTTGGATTTCTCTTATTTCGGGAACATGACTCTGAACTATGGGAGAGAGGGGTCGGGGCTTCTTACCTCCGTGACCGTCTGCTACTTCATTAGCAGGCTTCTTTGTTCTAGTAGACTTCTCATGAACATTAGGTGTTACTGCCTTCTTCTGAGACCTCAGGTCATACCTGCCTTGGCGGCCACTAGTCTTGTTTTCCTTGCTCAATTCATTCAGCTGACTGTTCATGAGAGACTCCTCATATGTTGATTGAGTCATATGAGGAAAAGGAGGAGTTTCTTCGAAGCAATGGATTTCAGGATCAAGCTCACCTGTTTCTCCTTCTTCTTCCTCGGCCATAAAATTGTTTTGGAAGGGGGTCTGAATCTCCTAGTCTTCTCTATCTCTTCCCCTCTCCCTTTGCAAGGTCGGGGGAGTGATATTGTTTGGCCTCCTGAAGCCTCCTTTGTTTTCGACGCTCTGTGGGCCCTTGTATGCTTGCCTCCCCTCTACCTTCATTCGATCCATCTCTGCCGACAGAGACTTCACCATTTTGGTCAGTTCATCCATTTTAGGGTGGGGCACCGATGGGTTAGAAGTTGAGGCTTCAGATCTTGCCTTTCTTCTGTCTGTGTCAGCCTTGTTTCTCAGTCTATCAACTGCTAATACATTGGATTCCACTTCTATGGCCGCATCTTGCATTTGGGCTAAGGAGGTGGCTCTTCTTTCCCTCAATAAAAGACAGAAATCGAGTCCAAACGCACTGGCATAAGAAATCTTGGTCGAGGCTTCTGAAGGTTTTATTTCGGCAGGGATCTTGTTATACATCTTATTGAATCTTTTGGAGAAGTCAGAGATAGAATCTCCATCCATCTTATTCAAAGATCCGAATTTTGTCATGTAATACATGAAATCTTTCCTATCTCCCCACTGCCTCAGGAAAGCACTATCCAGGGCTTCGATCCCAGCAATAGATCCGGGGGCCAACCCTCTAAACCACTTCCTCACCTCACCATCCAGGCTCTGGACGAAGACTCTCATCCAGACATCTTCATTTTCAATGTTCAGGTTGTCTGCATAACTGTAGAAAGCAACCAGATGCTCTTCTGCAGTTATGTTTCCTTCCCTAGTGAACTTGGGCATATACTTCAAGTAATCTCCAGTAGGGAGAGGATTCATCGGATGAGGTAGGACTAAGGGGGAATATCTAGCAGCGACTATGGCGTCCATTCTATTCAAAGGGGGATTAGCACCAGCCATAGGAATATTAGGTGGAGGAGAGCTTGGAGGAGAAGGAGTTCGCGAAGGGTCTACTGGGAATGAGTCTCGAAACGGAGTGGGAAACAAGAGGGGATTTAAGGAGAAGGCTAACGAGCTCAAGTTAGCATATGCTCCTCTTTGTGCAGGAGTGGGGAAATCGTCTGTAGTTCTGGGTCTACGCCAAGGCGCAACTTTAGAGGAGAGGGGAGTGACAAGGATTTCTTCCTCCAATCCTAGACCAGGAGGGGAAAACTCAGCAGGAACACTCCCAAAATTCAGGAAATGGGAAACCTCTGAAGGAGGTCTATTAAGAAACTGAGGAGGAGAAAATGGAGTTCTTACAGAAGGAGATGGAGGATTACCTGGTTCGGCGATGGAAGCTTCTTCTTCAGGGGCCTTTCCTTTTCTGAGAACTACCTCTGGATCAGTTTCAGGTGTAGCTAGAGGCAGCTGTGGGTGAGACCACGTGTGTCTACCTCTGAAATCCACAATTAACTCGGCAGGTTTGCCACAGTGGAGTCGTCACAATGGAGTCGCCAGGTGCACAGTAGCAATATTCAAAGGCTCTGATACCCGATGCACCTTCAGAATCAGAGGCTCAATGTCGTTCAATCCCGGGGAAAATTTTCAACTTCGTCCCCGACAACGACGCCATAAATGTTAGCGTCAGAAGTCACCCATGGATTGTAGCAGGAGAAGAGCCCGACGCCCATCAGTTTATGTCACGATTTTTCTTAATGGGGTGATCAAATGGAGGTTAACTCAAACGATGTGGTTCCAACTCCGAAACTAGGCCAGGCATGCATGGGCGAATGAGGTCTTAGATAACTTCAGACAATGAGTTGTAGTAAAGGGTGAGTAGGGGGAAGACTTGTATCAGAGAGATGCAAAGGTCTGTCGTAAACATCAGGTTTCTAACAGACTGTAGGAGAAGGCATCTAAACGCAAGATCTTCTTACATTCAAACACAAAACACCGGAGAATACAACAATGCAACAATAAATCCTTTATCATAACATGATTGCAATAATTCACACGAATCAGTCGTTCACGAACTCTTTCAGCATAAGATGAAAATTAGATGGAGTAAGAAAGAAAGACTGTCTGTCATAAAACAATAAATCTCACATACAGATGCATAACCAGAGAACTAGAGTGTGTTAAAACTTTACAATCGGGAGCTTCGCTCTACCATCGATACCTTCAAAAATGCACAAACTGAGTACATATACTTGGGCAGGTTTTCCCAACAGAGGCGTGCTCGCCCTCCAAGGTGTAGCGTCTCTTCAATCAATCTTCGGGCGAAATTCCTTCGTCAGACGTCTCCTTAACTTTGCATGGCCTTTGTAGGGGAGGAGTAGCTGAGGCAGTAAATGCTGAGCTAACGTGTGCAGACCTCCTCCGGCTGGTCGAGAACTCGGCATGGATTCTGTAGAAAAATGGGTACACAGGACCCTCTCGAGCAGTCCGCTTTCCAGACCCTCCATTATTTTCATTTAATGAATGAGGAGAGGCTTCGACCACCCTTTCTCGCCTTCATTTACTCCAATCAAATAACCAAGACCGAGGTCGGATCAACTGGCACTTGGAGATCGCGATGATTCTTTATGTGAACATACACGACGCCTTCGGCCCTTCCTGAGCAGTTTCTTTCTTTCCCAAGTGACCACGGGCTGTGACCTCGTGATTATCCCCAAGGCACCCTCGGTGTTCACGAATGGGAAGGAGCTAATCCTTGCTTCTTGAAATCGCGATGAGCGAAATGCCGAGGCGGCTTAATCTGGCGCCACGCGCCCCTCTAGATATGACGGTCCTGAATTCACTTCGGTGATGTTGTGGGTCCGGGTCCTGGACATTCCCGGCACTTCGCACATCGGGAATACAACGATGTTGGACCCTACTTATCATAGTCGCGATGGGCGAAAAGGCGAGGAGCCTAATCGCACGCCAGGTGTCCGCTTCAAATGGACGGTTGAGACTGCCCCCTGATACTGTGGGTCCAACTTTAAAAGTTCTTTGCCTTTCGCGATCGTGAGTTCATGGGTTAAAGACCCTCGACTTCCTTTTCTAAACTCCCGATCCCCGAGATGGTGATACGGGTCGGGCCCCCTTTCTGGTCAGCGCTCTCTACATGTAACCATCATCTAGAGCCCAAGTACTAGCGCCTCTCGCTACTCATGACCTCATGATCTGGAGTATCGAACTTTGACATTCTCCCCTCGCGAAGTCCCGAGACACGATGGTCAACGAAGGTTGACCCCTCTGGGCACTTTCGTAACTTGCAATCTTTGCGCAACTAAAAGACATAGTCCACCCTCCGAACTCACGAACCCCGAACTCGAGAAATAACACTACGCTTGAACTATTTGCGGTCAACGACCCTTGTAACTTCACGAGTGCCTCCCGAAGGACTCCGACCGTTGACTTCCTTAAAAATTTTGGCGCTATACTTGATGAGACTCAGTTAATCTGCAATTACCCATCAATCGTTGTTTTTTCTCTGTCACTGAAGAATGAAATACCCGCTTGCTTGATTTTAAGTCCAAAAAGGACTCCTTCTATGTGCTGCGCTTGGGTGCTTCTCGTGCAACCTGCAGATCCGGATATCCCTATGCCAAAGACAAGTAATGTTGCTAACAGTTGGAATAGGTGGGAGGCCACCGACATCCATCTAGATAAACTATATGTTCCAACTTGGAGGACAAATCAAACTACAATCAAATTACATAACATCCATGTTAATTTGACAGAGACAACATGTTAGCTTTTCGGTTGCTTTAAGAGAGTTTACACCATGCCAGGGGTGCCTCCATGCGATGTGGGGTGCATGGTGAAACCCTGGCCCCTTAGTTGTATATTATACCTTTTGGTTGATAACATTTGGAGAGATTTCTATAGGTGGTTGCTTGACCTTGGACTTGGTGATATATGTGGCACACTCCTTGATGATGTGGTTATCTTGTGTTGCATTGATATCTTATACATGGTGATGATGCATGTTGAGGAGGATAGTTACTTGCATGGGTTTTGGATCTATGTTGGAGGAGGAGCACTAGGCACTAGGAGGGAGGGTTTTGGATCTCTTGGAAGAAGAAAATGACAATGAGTTCATACCTTTTCCCCTTGTTGAGATCGCTTGATTCCTTTGTATAGAAAATGATATTGAGAACTAGAGACCTTTTGTCACATACCTCTATATGTATTAGTTTTCCTATTTTTTTTTTTATATATATTTATGTATGTAGGGTTTTATCTCTAATTTTGTATGGTTTAATTTGTTGCAATATGATTCTATGCATTTGTAATATCCCATAGCTTGATCCCATATTTAAGGGTGTAGTTATTTGAAAATTTAAGGGGCTCTCTTGTAAACCTTGGTTTTCCACTATCAAGAGCTCTTTTTGAGTGGGTATTTCGGGTGGAGGAACGAGGGTTTCTAGGTTTTGACAATGACATGGAAGCCAATATCATTAGACAACATATACGATCCCTCCACTCATCCTCATGGGGATGTGAAGCAACTCGCCTTTCTAGGTCTACAAATAGAAATCTATATGCATAAACCCTTTCCTCAGTGAATGCATGACCATGTATTAGATTAAAGAGAGGGGTCAAAGTGTATAACACCAATCCCTTGAACCCAAGTCTATTTAACTATACTAGCATATCCCCATGTTGGGATGTCAATGCACCTAGTTGCTTATTTTTATAATTTGCGGGCTTATAAGAGTTTTTTTCATGTCTAAGTAATAGCGGTATAAATAAAAATGGGTACTAAAAATGCCACAAAAAAATGGATCTGTGTTATATTTAGTAAAAATAGGTTTTTAAAAAATAGATAGATGTATTGTAAGGGGGGTTCAATAAAAGGATTTTGGGAGGCATTTTCCAGTATCTAGTGAAATTAGGGGTATTCTTTAATATTCCACGAATGAACATGCTATGGCATAGGTTCATTGAGTGAAGCCCCTATGACTTCATTATTTTTAGGGTTGGAGGTTTGGAAAAGTCTAGGGGAAGTCTTCCTTGGGTAAAGGAAGTACACCTTGGAGATATTGGAGAGATTAGAGATGCATGATTGCAAACCCTTGGCCACACCGATGACACTAAATTTGAATCTTACTTGTGATGAGGACATTGATTTGGTGTTATGACCCAAGGGGGGCATATATAGGGTTAAATTTATATGATATGACCCCAAGGGGGAGTATATATGGGGCTAAATGTACATGTAATGTGTAAATATATATGTAATAGAGTCAACCTAATAGTAAAGGGGCCTCATGTGTAGGTGTAAATAGTTATATATAGAGATCATGTATTCATTATTGAGGGGATGTGAACTATGATGTATGGATGTATTTGGTTATTTGGATGAGGTTCTCCTATTATTTGAGTTATTGTGTAACTCGTCTCTCTTATCTATATTGGAGTTGTGCACCACGCTCACATTGGTGTACATGGTGTGTACTTTTGGTTTATACTGATATCTTAAGTAGTTGGGACATAACATTTGGTATTAGAGCATCGATCCTAAGGTTTTTCTTCTTCAAGTGAGTCATATTAGAATTTTTTATATAAGGTTTTTCTGGGCCGCTTAAGATAGTGAAACTTAAAGGTTTTTTAGAAGACATCTCAAGGTATCTGTGGTACAAATTTAAGCTTCTTGGTCATTACAATTTTAGAGATATACCCTGTGGGAGATAGGGTTTTTGACTAGCCTTATAACTAGTCTCAAACATGTGTTCTAGGTAACACAATCATATATTCTTCAACAAGGATCCAAATTTAGTGAAACTAGTTGCATTTGAAAGAGGATAGTCCATAGTATTTCTGGTACAAATTTCAGAATTGGGTATTAAATATTGGACACATGGCATTCTGTACAAGTTCGCTCTCCAAGAAAGGCTAAAAATTAGTAAGGTTTGGGAAAGTTACTATAACTTTCACTTAGCATACAAAATTTTGGTCAGACATGTGACATTGCAAAGAAGACATATCAAAGTAATATAGGAAAAAAATTCAGACTTAGAGGAGCCAAAATTTTAGAAATACATTAGAAGAAAGGTCGACCAGAAGAACGGACTCCAAATCAGGGTTTCAAATGTATGTTCAAGTAAAACTATCATAACTTTTGATTGGAATGTCTGATTGAGATGATTCAAAAGCCATTGGAAAGAGAAAAAATGGAAGATTATATTGGAACACGGATTATAACTATTTTAGATTATTATTGTTAATATATTGAGGTTTTAAGTTGAGTGTTGGGGTTAGACCTCAATTAAGCATCAATGACAACACATAAGTTTAGTGGAGATGAAGATAAAGATGGAATCAATCCCAGTGAATGGTTGAGGATGATAAATGAAATTGATTTGACACCTTTTATGGAAACACTTTTCTTGATTGGTGAAGCTTTCAAGTGGTGGGATAGCCTTGATAAAGTTACTAAACTCCCCCCCACATGGGAAAATTTTGAAAAAATCTTCTCAAATAAATGGATCAAGGATACAAAAGAGAGGAGATGTATAAAATTCAAGAGAAGTTAAAAGAAGCAAAAGACGTGATAAATAAAAAGAGTGATGAGCTATCTAAGATACAAAACTTTAATGAAGCACTTGTTAAAGAAGTTAAAAAATTAAAACAGGGAATGAGTAGTAAAGGAAAGTGGGAAAAGGACGAGTCAAGGGAAGAATTGAAAAAGAGAGACGAAGAAATATGTATATTACAAAACCATAATAAAAAATTGTTGGATGAGGTTAAGAGATTGAAAGAAGAAAATAAGCATTATCAAAATTAAGAAAAAGAAAGGATATTAGATGAAGAATCTACCAAAAGACTTGAAGGGGAAATTTGCAAGAAGGTTGAGGAATCCATAAATATTGATGAGGTAAAATTATAAATGAAATCCAAAATTGAAGAAGGACATCGGAATTTGATAAATGGGGTGACATTGCAACTTCAAAAGGATAAAGAATACAAGATTCAATAAGGTCATCAGAAGGTACTTGAAGAAGTTGAACTTCATCTAAAGGATGTACATGCCAAATATGATGGTATTATCTCCAAGGCTAGAGTAATAAAAGACCAAGAAAAGAGAATAGAGGATGCCATTGTCTCTAAAAAGAAGATAGATGAAATGGGTGTGTAGAGTGAAGAAAAACCGTCAAATGTGAAACCATATCGACACCCTCATTATCAAGAAAGATTTCAAGGAAGACAAGAAGGTGGATATCAACATTATCAAGGAAGAAGATGAAATACTTTTCAATATTCATGGAACAAGGCATCACAAAACCATTATTCAACAATATATTATCATAGACCAACATCTACTACAAATTGGAGAATCTTCAACAAGAATACATGGAATCAAGGGAAAGACAATTATGCAACAACTAGCCACCAAGGATTACAACTGAAAATAATTGATGTTAGATGGATGGATCATCATCAATGGAAAGAAGAAAGAAGGAACATAAGAAAATCATATTACTTGGTTTTATCAGATGTGAAGCCTTTAATTGCAAATCTTTTATGACAAAGCCTTTTGAAGGAGAGTACTATGTTATGACCAAAGAGGGGCATGTATAGGGTTACATGTATATGATATGACCCAAAGGGGGGAGGGCATATTTGGGGCTAAATGTACATGTAATGTGTAAATATATATGTAATAGGGTTGGCCTAATACTAAAGGGGCCTCATGTGTAGGATTGGACAAGTATATATAGAGATCATGTATTCATTATTGAGAGGATGTGAATTGTGATGTATGAATATATTTGGTCATTTGGAGGGAGTTCTCCTATTATTTTAGAGTTATTGTGTAACTCGTCTCTCTTATCTATATTGGAGTTGTGCTCCATGCTCACATTGGTGTACATGGTGAGAAATTTTGGTTTACACTGATATCTTAAGCAATTGGTACATAAAATTTGACTGAACCTATTTTGTAAAGGTAGTGGATTGGATCAATGATGTATTTGGTAAATACTAGGTCATGTTTTTTTATGTTGTAAGTACATTGAGTCAATTTATGGTTTCTCCATGTTAGACTCATTGGGTGGTTGGGAAGTACGTGCTCAAGTACGTGAAATGCACGATTCATTATAGCATTAGGTATGTAGGAGATGATAGACTACTACAAGTGTGTAGGCATTGACTCTATGAAGAGTACTTATGGGTTTTGTTTCATCTCAGGGTTAGGTATAATGTCCTAGTTCAGTAGGAAACATTCAACAATTGCATTTAGTTCAGTAGATATATAGTATACGAAAACATGTTTAGCTAGTTGTGAGGTGGTTTGTCTTAGAAAAATGTTAGTTGAGCTGAGTGATATGGACTTAGAGCTGACATTTGTGTATTGTGAAAATCAGAGTTGTATCAAAATCTCTAAGAATATTGTGTTCCATGGTCTTCGATCTAAGAATATTGACATATATTACAATTTCCAAAGAGACAGAGTACATAAATGTGCTTTAGCCCTTGATTATATTCCTATAGATTTACAGGTTGTTGACATTTTGATGAAACCCATAGCAAAGGGGAAGTTTGAGAAGCTAAGGGAGAAGACCGATATTTTTGAAAATACTTTCCTTGCAAAGAGAGAGTGTTAGTTTTCGGGTTGCTCCAAAATTGTTTACACCATGCTAGGGGTGATTTCATGTGATGTGGGGTGCATGAAACCCTATCCCCTTCATTGGATCTTAGACCTATTTGTTGAATACATTTGAAGATATTTCTGTAGGGGGTTGCTTGACCTTCGACTTGGTGATAGATGTGCCACATTTCTAGATGAGGTGGTTATCTTATGTGGCATTGATATCTTATATATGGTGTGTGTGTTGAGGAGGATGGTTGTTTGCAGGCCTGTTGGATCTACCTTGGAGGAGGAGTGGTGGGAATTAGGAGGGAGGGTGCTTATCCCTAAGAATGTTGGGACCACTTGGAATGCCTCGGGAGCATGACTGCTTCACTTGAGGATGCTTTTCTTAGAGAGTAAGGAGCCTTGTGATGAGGAGGGCTTGACACTTGGGGCCCATGCTTGGAGAGTGTACCACTTGAGGAGCCTTGTCTTGACATGTGTGCATCTTGGAGAGAGACCACTTCACTTGGAGAACTTATCTTGAGGATTAGAATAGGTTTCTTTTGGACTTAGTCCACTTTACTTATTGTTGGCCTCCCTCACCTATTCTATATAAAGGGAGGAGAGAGTCTCTAGTTGTATCATGTAGTAAGCATGTTATAGTTCATTAAATCATTGTATATTGAAGATGAACTTGTCATGAGTCTTTGCATTTGTCTTTATGCAAGGATGAAGGAATTAGATTTTGTGTGAAAAAAAACTTAGAACAAACTTGAAGTGCTAGGGTTTGAGTCCTTGTGTGAGAAGAACTTAGTGTTTGAGGCAAATAAAATCTAGAGAATACTGGGATCACTTTGCTTAGAGATCTTGTGTGAGGTAAGCTTGGTGAAATATTAAGAGTGGACCTGTTAGTGTTGATGCTAGCTTGTTGTGGAGCCTTTGGTGTGGCTAGATAACTTTGTGGGATGCCTCACCAAGCCTTTGTATTGCCAGTTGGGGTTTTCATTGATGGTGGATACTCTAGCTAGATTTTGGATGTATTAGAGAGTCCTATCTTGTGATACGATTAAAGGACTATCTTGTACCAATTTGTGATAAGTTGTTGGTATTTATATATGAAGTGTAATTTTCTATCCAAACTTTGTGTACTTGTAGATTTGATTTTCAACATATGTTCTCATGGTGGTTGAGTTGTTTCTAGTGATGGTTATTCATGTTGATTTAACATAACAATGAGTGTATTTTGTTGAGTGTCTTAACAAGTAAATAGAATATAAGAGGGAAAATTTGTGGCTATAATAAATATTTTGTTATACGGTATTTTTAAGACCTATTATATGTTGAGGATTGTGCCCTTAGGCTGGAAACATAGTTCCCTTGAAATACATTGTTTCAAATGTTTATTTTCTTGGGATTTCTTATGTATTTGGTTGGGCATAAGTGAAATATATGTTGTCATAATTTATATTTCAGATTTATCCATAAGTCTAAAAGTTCACAAGAAATAGATCTGAGAAACCTCAAGTAAGTGAGGCAAGATTTATGAATTTTCATTAAGAATGAATTCTTGAAATTTCCACAAAATAAACGTTGACAACCAAATGAAATAATCCACCTAGGTATAGTAAGGAAACACTGCCACCTCCAAACATCAACCTACTAATGACCAGAACACTGATAACTGAAGGTACAATAACACTCTTTGAAAATAATTCTGAACAACTATCACTCAATAGGATTATCCACCCAATCTAGTTTGAAATCAGGGAAATATTATGCATTAGAGCATCTACAAACAAGATCAGAACATGAACAAAAATTCCATCAAACATCATCCAATAGTGAAGCAATAGTCCCAGTTGATTAGTGGACTAGACATCATTCATATAAGAAAATGGTCTCTATCGATATCCTCTTTCTCTACACAATCTTCTACAATGACAATACTCAATGAATGTTACTTGTCAATATCTAGAATTTGTACTTTGTCATCAGTCGACACTCCATTGTCCATCTATGCATTAGTCTTCATCCACCAGTATATACCATAGAAACATCTCAAAAAATTCTTACAAGTCTCTACATAACCCAACACTCCATCATGAAAATAACTTAGTTGATACATTCAAACACCAATCAAACAAAACAATAGACAACATTAGTTGGTTCTCGGTAACAAGTCCTAGTTGATTAGTCAATTAGACGTGTCAATTTGGATTTACTGATCCAAATATCAATAACATCCCCCCTTAAACACAACAATAGATCAATGCAATACAATATTTCACAAGGAAAACAATAAGGCCTCCAAATAGTACAATTATCAAGCAATGTACTGTCCAAAAATATCTCTATTCAAAACTTAGTTGATTGATACCTCTGATCAAAACTCAATGGATCAATACCTCTAGTTGAAACTTATATGACCATTGTCTTCAGCTAAAACTCAATTAACCACTCCAATTGACCAACATGAATAAAGAAGACAACTACATTATTGTACAATCAATGATATACATCTGCAGGAAGCCCTTAAGTACTTGTTCAAACGTTTCCATGAATGTCATCCTTCCAACCACAATTAACCCTAGTAGTTGGTACCAGTCCAAAATTCTTTGTCTTAGGCTTCTTCTGCAAATATTTATAATAATTTCTCCCATTATCCCAAGAATTAATTTCTATAAAAATTATTGTTATGGTTATGGTGAGGATGTTTATATGGAAAAGGGTTTTGTTCCTCTTGAATACAAAGCACAAGCTTGAATTTATACTTAACATAAGGGGTACGGAATCCATACAAATCATAAATTCTTTCATTTTAAGTAACAATATCTAACTATGGAATATCACTAGTTGACTCGATAGAACCGTCAATAATGGGTTGCGCTTCCTACAACTCAATTGGATTACTTCCACCTACAACAACAAAAAATGTATTTGAAGTAAAAACACCTCCATTTGTTAATGGAGTACCATCGTATCCAAGAAATTCTCTAATTGATTTTCAAATAAGGAATAATCAGGACAATAATACCTTATCCACTTTTTCCAAGTCCACCTTATATACATCCCATCACACTCAAAAGTGAGGACCCAATGCTTCTAATATGTTTCTCAAACTCTAGAGAAATCACAACAACATTAGTTGGCAAGGCATGAGAAGATGCCACACCACCAATATCATTCTTATTATAATCAAGGCTACCAACAATATCATTAGATGCATCACTATGATCATCGACATAAGTAGTATGAGAAAATTTCATAAGTTCAACATCATCCATATCATACTTCTTCACAACAATATGCAATTGACTGAATTCTAGTTCAAGACCTATTACGAGGAAAATCACTCTATGGCATGGGGTAAACTACAACAGATGGAAATGGATGTAGAAATCAACTCTAATGTTACGTATGCTATATAAACAAATATGCTAACAAGACAAGATAACGAGCCTACATTGTCCAAACGTTCAATGAAGTCCACCATTGAGCACTTGACTCAAAGCAATACACCTGCAACTTGTCCTAAAAAACCAAGATACACAAGCATGTGGTGATAATATATAAAGTTAGCACATATAATAGAATAATCCATCAATATTCATAACAAGTACGCCCATGGAATAACAATTCATATATTTGCAAGACATTAATTGGACGTGAAAAAAGTATTTCTATCAAAATGTAATCAACAGAAGTGTATGAATGACAAACTTATGTGTCAGTGCATTCGGAACTGAGAAAATAAGTCCCTTCCAGCTGGGCCTCCACCACTTCAATCCTCCACTAAAGGCAAGCTCATATAAGAGAGACAATGAGGTTCTCCATCACATAGGGAAGAGCTTGGAGGATGAACAATGTGTTCAGACTTAAAAGGACAAAGGGATGTAGACTTAATATGAAGTGAATACTTTCTCCAGAGAAACTTTGCTCTCAAAGTTGAATTCTTCTCCTCTTTTCCATAGGTTGGATAAGGCCCATTTATAGCCTTCAAATGGGACTGAAGGGCCGATTCAGAACATTTCCAGTATATGGAAGGTCAAGGATCATGGATCCCGTGATGTGACATGGAAACCCGACACCATTTTTTTTTAATTTTGAGCACAAAACTCAATGTACATGGGATATAATTGTGCAACCTGTGTATATGCATGTTGCATAGCTGTTAGGGCGCATATATGTGGAAAAATACAATTTTTAGCTTTGGGAACTGTAAAAGGGGACTTCAATTCTGCATAGGGAAATGTAAAAGGCCTTCTTAGCAAGTTGCATGGGGTGAGGAAAATCTTGCTATAAAAGATGCCCCCTAATGTGTGAGGTCAAAGGAGTATCGGCGATGGCCGAAATACATTATAATTCCCAAAAGTGGAGTAATGGAGACCCAGCTGGACGAAATAGTTTCTCATAAGAATATTACAATCCATAATGACTTTGTGCACATGGATGCCAATTTGAATTACATTGCAGATCCATGTGAAAATATACTAAACAATTGTTCATGTCCATGAATAGGTAATACACAAGGAGATATATGCCATAGGTTGTCATTGTCACGAACAAGGTCTAGTGAAAACCAATCTCAAAAGTAGTCTAAAGATATTTGTATACAATGGAGTACAATCTGATCTCCCATGATCACTGAAGTCATATAGGTATTGGTCCAATGAATGATAGCAACAACTTAGTAAATATGCGACTATGAACTAATGTCTTCAAGTCTTCTACACGATCCACCAAAGGTGAAAGTCTACACAATGTGAATAAAGGAGTTGAGGTCGAACACAATGAAACTTTGTTTGATTACCGGTCATTAAGGTATACCGTTAACAAACGCGATACAACCTACCAATAAGGAAAGTAGGTATCAACGCACCAAGTACATTCTTACAAGTGTGAATAAAGGTGTTGAGGTTCAACACTTGAATAATCCATCGATCATGAGACATTGATGTATTCCCAACTGTCGATGGCGAGAGAACCTACCACTGATGACTGCAAGCCTCTAGGTACTCATAGGACTCTAGGTCTCGTTTCCAGAATATATGGGGTGAAGTTGGTGGAAGGAGACCCGGTGGAAGGAGATAATTAAGGCATCTCTCATAATTTAGGAAGAGGTATAAATCATGAACTTGATGATTTGGAGGAACTCGGAGGAAGAACATGTTCATGAACCAACGACCATGTGCATCTTCTGCATGCACTAAATGAAATTAGTGCACAAAAAAGACCCTTTGAATAACAACCAATGAGGAAAACTGCCGACAAAGGTGAGGAAACCATCAATAAGGCTAATGGCATCCAAGACACTACACAAATCCCAATGTGTGAATAGATTTCTTACCGTTGAACACAAGGGAAACCCCTTAGTCAGTGACCAATGAGAAGATGTCGATTGTTGAGTTCAAGGTTACCTACCCATAAGGAAAGTAGGACCAAGGTGCACGGTAGGAATACAACTTCACATAACTTTGAGACACACTAAGGGTATGACCAGCATGCAAAGTCAAGAGTTCTGAGAAATGGCTGACACATGATGATGGACATCCTTTGAACAAGAGCATGAGACATATGGATGACTTTGGCAGCACAGACTCAATGATGAAACTTTGTTATGTAGGAGGCACCAATCAAACTCTCCATAGGGACTGGAAGAATAACCAGTCGGGGGAGTAAACTCTAAATAACGGGCATAGCTTCCTAAGTTCATGCTACACCCAAAATGTTGATGATAAGTGGACTCAAAATTTTGTGCTATGTTCAAAGGAGACAAGCCTGCTCCCAACATAAGATACTATTCTTTTCCTGCCCTTCTTTTTTTGTTTTTTCATAGTCAAATAAATGCTATGATACAGAGTAGGAAACGAGTATTGCGAGAAAGAAACCATTTCCAACAATGGAACTTACCTATGCTTAATGAAAGGAGGTGCAAGCATGATATGGACACTCAGGGGAATGTTTCCTCTTGGGGTATGGGGTGTCAAGCTGCAAAAGATATAAACAAGGCTCCGGTTGGCTGATGATGCAAACTGCTGAGGTGATAGGCTTACAATGAGAAATCAATAACCAACAATAGGCTCAATACTGCCAGCGAGAGAATGAGATGAAATTACAACTTAATGCCAAAATGTCCTTTTTTGTAAATTTAGTCTACTTGGTTTGAAAAAGGGTTAAACTTGTACCAAATAGACATCCTTTCAAATCCAATTTACGAGAGTGAAAGTGACAAGTTCACTCGACAATATTTTCACTTTTTGAGAGAGTTGGAAAAGAGGTTAAACCAGACTCATTGGGAGTCCCATGGGTATAGGTCACCATTCTTATGAGTAAGAAATGACGTTTGAATGAAAAGTCATATATTAGCTACAAGGGACTCCCGGTCCTATGGACAAAAACTCTTCATGGGCACCGAGTGGTACATAGGTTCTAACTAGGGCACCCATGTTTGGTAAGTCTCTACCATTCACTAACGACACTTCTAGTTGCAGAAAGAAGGTTCAATGTCACTAATAAATGGGCTCATACCTAAGGCATACAAATTGTAGTCACAGGAAAATGCAAGTGGGAAAATCAAAGTTATGACCTATCCTATATGTTGGTCAACGAAAATACCTGTTGGAGTTACGAACGAGCGACATGACGCTAGAAACCACAATAATGCATGGAAAAAACTACCAAAACCAACTCCATCCACTGCATTAATATTCCACTAGGTCAAAATATTAGCAAAAACTATGTAAAGTGGGTAAATGTTTTCTATAAATAGTAAAAAATAACCAAGTTACCATATCATTTGTATTTTTTATCCAAATAGTGCATTTTGGACCAAATTCCCCCCAAGTTTTAACTACGGTTTGCGGGAGCTATGAGTAATGAAATTGACAACCGTCTGAACCAAGTAAGTCCTCTTTCTCTTCTCTTCATTTCTATTGGTTTAAAATCTTCATTTAGGCTTAAGTTTTTGAGTATTTCAAGGCATAAATTAGAAACTAGGGTGTATGTGGGCTATAATTCATCGGGTCATGTATACACATCCCTATACGCAACTGTTATCGAAACAGACCGCATATACACAACCCTATACGTGACTGTGTAAACTGCAACTCGCGTACAAGTCCGTGAGTTTAATTTTTTAAAGGATATTGACTCAAAACTTGATTTTAAACTTGCAGGATGGTGCTAGAGTGGAGAGAAAGAGAGCATGTAGAGGTTGATGTTGTAGTGGAGAGAGATCCAGGGGCCCAAATGGCATTAAGAACATGTGGGTATATAAATTTTGGGCTCTAAAAGGTATGAGGGCTCAAGTTAGACTGCTCTAGATGTTGGTGAACTACTGGGATCCAAATACAGAGGCCTTCAACCTCGATGGGAAACCATTGAGGATTGAGGTTGAGGACATATACTTTTTGACAGGATTGTCCCTTGGGGTGAGGTGGTGAAATTCAAATCCCAAGGAGCTGGGAGTGGCATGAACATAGAAGACTACATAGCCACTCATTGCATTGCAGGGACTGAGAAGGTAGGGAGCCAACTCTCGATCAGAGTGATCAACAATCTGAGTCTCAAGATCACTGTCCTAGTGTTGACACGGATCACAAGGTCAACCTCGTTGCATCAAGAATTAATTCCACTTATGTTCTACTCGGTGGAGTTCTTGTGACCCACGCTTTACAACTTGTGTACCTCATTGCTGGTCAACATGAAGAGCCAACTAACAGACTGAAAACAAGGTAGAAAGAGGAGCTTCGGGTTTGCATCCATTTTATGTAGTTTTTTCTTCGAGGGGGTTCCAGGCTTGGGCCCTAGAGTTGAGATTGTTCTGCATGGACTTCACGATCCAACCATGGCACGGTGGACCGAAGTGATGAGGCAATTGGGAGGTGGTAGGGTATCAACACCCTACAATGACGAGTTTTTCTTCTAGTGGCGTCGACATGTGATAGCTATGGATGACTACCCATATGCAGGGAGTGATTTTAGAGGAGTCCATACATGCCATTACCACTAGGTTCCACCTACGGGGACATAGGTATGAAAAGTTTTTTGAATATTTCATTTTTTTGTATTTTTGTATAGGAAAACAAAAATATTTTTGGATGATGTAAAGTAATAATTAAAACATGTATGTTACACAGATGTGGGTCTGCGACGACCATATGGACACCGAAGACACCGACAGAGGTACCAGGGGGATGAGCCAACGAGAGGAGATGCTGATAGAGTGATTCAAAACGTGCAGGGCAACTTGTCTCGTTTGACACAAAGAATTCTGATGGTTTAGGTAGAGGATCTGTCGGAGGTGATGCAACGATAGGTGGTAGGTGTGCCCTGTTCTTGGGTGTGACTCTTTTGATGTCTTGCAAACGTCATACTATGCTATCATGACACACATCCGGTGCCACAGGCATAGATGTCATGGTTATTGTATTGATCGACCGTATATGTATTTTGAGGGTGTGAGCCCCAATTTCGTACTATAACACCATATTTTTGGGAGATTAAATATAAAAAACATTGGTCCTCGACTTTACTTATATTACAATGTGTACATTGAATGTGTTTTCTTTGCTTTAGTTATGTGACAAATGCCAATCTAAAACATAATTAGCGTATGCATCAGATACATAATTAGAACTTCGAGGTATGTGATGATAAGTAATAAAAAAAAATGTTGTTCTAAAAGTCATGCTCGTAGGAATCATTGAATTAAAGTAGGGTCTCGAACACAGTAACTATCGTTCAACTGACATACTACCAACTGGAAGTCCAGACGAACTTCTAAAGAATGAATACCATGTGAAATGGCATCGCGTAAAATCTCTATAACGACACTATATTTGGCTACATTATTCGTTGGTGGCCCTAGACAAGCGCCACCTAAAGACACCAGTTGACCCTTGGGTGAGTAGAAAACCCAAGAGATGGAAGCCAAGTTCTGTGTATGACGATTGGCCCCGTATGTGAATCCTAAGTAGACCGAAGACTCCGTTGACATCTGCCAACCAAGGGAAAACTTAATAAGCAAATCGATGACGAAAAGGGGAAAATATATATACACTAAAATAAATTAGTATACAAAGAGTTACACCTAAGATTGGGGCTCAAGAATAATATATTTTCAAGTAGAGCCCATTCTTGGGCTCAGCCAACATATTCCCTTCATAATATTCTAATTTGCGGGCTCCTTTTTCTAAGACCCATTACACGATATAAGGACCGTGCCACATGTGGTTGAACTTGCTTGCCCCCAGTGGTTCTTTGGCTTGGTCATACAAGAGGACCAAGTCACCCTCAACATATTACCGAGGACATATTGAATTATCAAACTAGACCTTGACACGTTGTTTATTTGCCTCGATAGCCGTAGAGGCATCTCGACGTTGGTCATCTAGGCTCTCTAGGTGTACGAGGCATTGTTCGAGATTGAAAGTGTCAGGGAGGAGCTTAACTGTCAATCTAAGAGAAGGGATTTCACATTCAATAGGTAGGATTGACTCCACACTGTGTACTAACTAGAAAGGAGAAAATTTGGTGGAAGTCTTAACCGAGGTTCGGTATGCCCAAAGCGTAGGGTAAAGCATGATATGCTAGTCATATTTTCTTTGGCTAACAATTTTTTGCAAAATGGTCTTGAGAGAATTTTTCACGCCCTCCACTTTTCCATTTTACTGGGGTAGTAAGGGGAAGAATGACCATGTTTAAACCCTAGCTTCAATTCTAATTCTTTCATCATTTCATTATGAAAATGACTGCCATGATCAGTGACAATCTCACTCGGGATTTCGAACCTGGCTATAATTTGATTGAACACGAAAAAAGAAACAGTCTTACCATCAGATTTAATTGTAGGCATGGCCTCGTCCCACTTAGTAAAGTAGTCTACGACCACGATAATATGTTGATGACCCCTAGCCGAAGTTGGGTTGTAATCCACAAAATCCACCCCCCACTTGGTGAAGGGATTTATGGTAATGACCAGGTGAAGAGGGGATGGATGCGAGCACATATTCTAATTGAACACCTGGCAGGGGTGACACTTCTTGACCAATTCGATGCAATCTTTAAAAATAGAAGGCCAAAAATAAACGGCTCACAATATATTCTAGGTTTTCGCAAGCCTAGATAGATGACCACCACAAGCCCCACTTTGAAATTCATTAAGGACAGACTCAACATCTTTGTGAGTCAAGAAACGACGTAAGATATTATCTACACCTTGACGATACAAAGTGTCGCTGACGATGAGGTAGTTCTTAGCTTGATATCGTATATGCCGTCGGTCATCTCACGAAAGATGCTGAGGGAACTTCAAGGTTTGAAGGTAGATCACAATATATCCATACTAGGGGTCTGACGACGAGACAAGGAAAATGTTTTCATCCGCAAATGAATCAACATGAATAATATCCTCATCTAACTGAGGGAAGTCCGATATTAACTAAAAAAAAAATAGTGATTTCTTGGACTTTGCTGAAGCAAAATCGAGATCAAACTCTTGTAAGATAAAAATCCATTTATTATATTTTCCGCCTATGATACGCCTAGTAAGGACGTATTGAAATGGATTGACATTATCAACCACGGTAGTTTTTCGAAGTAATATATAGTGTCGTAATCATTGAACTACGTGAATGACATCCAAAGCTAGCTTCTCAACGTGAGAATACTTGAGTTCAGGGTTGACTAAGTTTCGACTAAGAAAGTAAGCAATGTTCTCACAGAGCTCATCATCCTCCTAAACTAAAACCATACCAATCATCCCTTCGGACGTGACGATATAAAACAAATAATCTCTACTGTAGTCTAGGAGCTTCAATAGAGGAGTCGATACCGAGGATTTCTTCAGAGCATCGAAGTATTCTTGGGCTCGCTCATCCCATACAAAAGGAGTGTCCTTCTTTAAGAGACACATGAAACCCTTAGTAATATTGACATATTTTACTATAAATTGACGTAAAAAGTTAGCTTTCCCTTGCAAACCTTGAAGTCGATGAATAGTGCGTGGGGGAGGAAATCAAAGTATTGCCTCAACCTTTAAAGGATCCACCATGATCCCAGTCTTAGAGACTAAGAATCCTAGAATCTGACCTGACCTAATGCAAAATATGCACTTATGAGGGTTCAAACGGAGGTGATAATAGCGACATCTTTTAAAAACTATCTGAAGGTGGGTAGAGTGATCTACTCTCTTGCGAGAGTGAGCAGTGATATCATCAAGATAATATTCGACTATATGCTTGAGATCATGAAAAGCGAAGGTCATGGCTCGTTGGAAGGTTTCTCCGGCATTTTTAAGGCTGAAAGGAATTTTCTGGTATGCGAATGTACCCCAAGGACAAATAAATTTCGTCTTGTGTTGATCCTCAGGTTTAATCTGAATTTGGTTGTATCCTAAAAATTCATCTATAAAAGAAAAAACCTCACTTCCTGTACATTCATCAAGAATATAATCAATGAAGGGCGTCGGGAAGTTGTCTTTAGGATATGACTTATTCAAGCCTCTAAAATCCATGCATACATGGATGGTTCCTTGCTTCTTATTCACGGGAACATGATTGGATACCATTCGATCAAGGGAACCGAGTAGATGAAGCCAACATTAAGTAGTTTCTCCACCTCTACCTTAATAGCAGGGGCCTTCCTATGATTGGTAGCTCTAAGTCATTGTTGAACATGTTTAACATCCAGGTAGGTTTTAATCTTGTGTTCGACAATTCGAGGGTCGATTCCTGGCATCTCTTTATATGACCAAGCAAATACATTGCTTAATTATTTGAAGAGTTCATTGTAGATCATAATTTATTCCGACGAACAATCCACACCGATATATACATTTTCAACCTTACCAGGAATACAAGAGATATCGATTGTGACGGTAGGGGATATACTTGCCATGTTTCCTTTGACATAAATACCGTGCGTATCAAGTGGAACTACAACATGATCGACTATCTCTCTCAAGGTAGATCTAAAATCATCTTGTTCGATTCTAGAAGCTCTGGGAGGAAATAAGAGCGATGATGCATATCATCCCATGGCCCATGAGAACCATTCATGGCCCCTACGATTTCTTCATTCGAGGGTAAAGTATCATTGAGGCATTCATGTGAGAAAGACAATGAAGTGGCCCATATGGGCTTAAGAATAAGATCCTCCTCATCCATTTGCGAGGTAACCAGATCAGGGTCGACAGAAGAGTCGAGAAGAGCCTGATATGTTATCTCTACTTCTGACAATGGTATAGCCATTCCAATATGTGACTGACCTTCACAAGACGCAGTCGAGGAAGGTAGGGTCCAAGGATAGTTAAATTTGGAAGTGTGGAAATGAACAAACCTCAATGACGAAGTAGACCGACTGGACATGGCATATATATGATGAATTATGAATGCATTCCGAAACTAATATTCTCAGTTGTCGGCTAAATTTTTTTTTATCATAGGGATCGACGGTCCAATAGATGCATTGGAGCTAGCGTATGCAAAGGAAAACTGATCGATTGTCACAATTTTCTCATCGTGAAGAAAACATAAAGTATGAAAGATGGAGGATACAACTGCAGTCATAGCATAAGTCCAGTTATGTCCTAATAACAAGTTATAGTCAAGGGGTGCATCAACCACCTTGACATCCACCACCTTGACATCCACCTCCACCGTCTTCCCACCTAACTGGACCGGGAAGGTAGGAAGAATACCATGAGGGTGGAAAGAACGACTGTCAAAAGTAGTCAACATGGTCAGAGATTGAGAGAGGGTCGGAGAGCTGATGGCTTTCCAATTGGTTAAGAATATCACGCACGTTGTAGCGCCTTCATCAGTAACAATACATTTGATGGTATAATTTAAGTAATCCACGTGGATTTGGAATGCCACATGGTAAGGCAAGCGAGGCTTCACATCCGTGACATCAAAATTGATAACCTTAGAGCCACATGGATCTATAGATCCTAACACAGATAACAAGACATTCCTATGTGAAGGACATGTCTGGAGTATCTCCAGAGCTGACATCGCGCAAGGGGTTTGACTCAGATCCTCAAAAATAGAATAATTTTGGGCAGTTCTAGCATTAGGGTTGTGTGTAGAGCATTTGAGTACTCCTTTCAAAATATGAGGAAGAGGCTCTAGTTTTTTGATCTGTAAAGGTGTCTCCAGAGGAGGGGGAGACTCTAGACCTAGAACAATCTATGAAGAGCTGTATTCGCAAGACCAAGTGGTTACATTAACCTAAGACTTAACCATATTGATGCATAGACGGTCATTGTCTTGCGCAGGTGGGTTTTGACTTCCACTCGCCACATTTCCGACATTTGAGGAGCTTGAGGCCATGTGCTGATTATGTGGAAAATGATTAGTCAACACAACGGGTGGTAGAGATAAAATCCTCGCAGATTTCACAAGTTTGGGGCACAAGTGGGTAAGGTGATCGTCCGTACAAATCTTATAAGGAAATTTCACCTTTTGCCTTTCTTTCCTGCCCTCAGCAACATTATTATTCGACTTCTCATTATTAGCGTTGACCTTGGGTTTATGATCATTATTATTCCTCCCACCCTTATGATTGTTACCATGTCCTTTCTTTTTATTCCCTCCTGGTTGTTGGTTACCATTCAGGTTAGTCGACGATTGCACAAAGTGTACGTCCACCGACTAAGTCAGAGTGGAGGACAAAGACGAAGCTTGTCCTCCTACAAAATGGTTTAGAGACAACTCTTTCAAATGGCTTGTCACCAAGTTTGTAGATTTGACATTTGCAGAGCCTACAATGCCATCGACATAAGGCTCTAGCTTTTGTCTAGGGTCATAGCTTGACCTCGGTGCGTCTGGAAGAATTTCGTATAACATCCTAGATTGAGCGTATATAAGATCTAAATGATGGGATTTAAAAATCACTTCTTCCTTAGATGTAACTCCGGATGTAGACACATCCTTTGAAATATAAGGTTGTAAAGACTTAAGGAACCATTCTAAAATGAATTCTGGAGGAATGTAGGCCTTGATCAACCTCTTTTGTCTGCGCCACTCTTGGATGTGATTCGAGATATGGGTGGCTTTGTCCTGGTGGAAGGCCGACACAATTTCTATGCCAACATCATAACAAACCGACAATTGGAAGTGGTTGAGGAAGACTAAAACCATATGATTAAAAGTTCCATATGCTCCCAATGGTATCTCTATGTACCATTTCGCAATGACCCCCTTGAGGGTGCCTTGAAACAATCTTAAATGAATATAATCATCGTTAAGGGAATTAGAAGAGCACCAAAGATGGAAAGTAATGACATGATCACTAGGATCCTCACCAGTCTTACCCTAGAATTTTGGAATATCCGAAGGAAGCTTGGTGGGGATGGGGTGGCATGAAGGGTCGTGACACACGGGGTCATTCATTAATCTAGACAAGTCTGGCAAATTGAGCGTGGCTAGAAAAGGGAGATGGGGTTGCGACATCTGGCCCTAAGCTCCCGAGAAATATTGTTTCTGGGGAATTGTTGCCCATCTAGGGTTCTGGTAAGCACCATGGCCCTGTCCAAGATTGTAAAACCCCCCTCCAAACTGATTCATAAGGGGTTGGTTGGGCACCATTCTAGTAGGAATGTTATGACGAGGGTTGTAAATATTTCCCCCAGCCGGAGTGGCACCAGGTTGGGGGTTTCCCAAGGTGTGAAACTGACCTCCTCCGGGTGTGAATTCAGAGGATAGAGGTGGATTCTCCATGCCAAACATGTTGGTTAGAATTGGTGTGGAGGAGGTAGGTGTAAATGACGGAACATAAGCATCAACTTGTCTGCCAAGTTGACCACTCCATCCAGGAGTATTAAGACCGAGATTAGACCCGGGGTGAAAAGGAGGTAGGCTTCCTATCGTAGGAGTAGTTTGAGGGATATGAGCACCACCAAACGAGAATGGAGTATGCAGAGGAGCCATGCCCCCAATTCCAATACTAGAATGTGGATTAGACGCTGGAATGGAGGAAGAAAATTACGATGTGAAATTTGACATACCATAAAAAAAAGGGCTAGAGGCCATAGGGATGGATTGAGTATTGTATCCCGATGAATGACAAAGAGACCCAAAAGGGTTCGTGACTATAGGTTGAGTATTCATTATATGTCAGATACGAGTGATGATGGGAACCTCCGGCACTACAACCATGGTGGTTGAAGGTGTCGAAGGAGTACCATTAACTATAGTGGGTATGGGAGTCGAAGGACTCCCGATATATTTTTGACTTGACTCAGTACTCATACTTGTATGACCACAAGTCTGGTAGGTGGAGGTGTGTGTACCACATTTTATAGCTTTATGCCTTTAGAAGGAAAAGACTCAAGATGTGGTGGTAATATTAACAAACGACGAGACCTGCGGGGAAGCGGGTCTCGCTCCACGATGACTCAAGACTTGAGATATAAAAAACAAATCCTAACGCCAACTAATAATCAAAGAGCACACCAAGATAAATAAAAGGCCAATATGCACACAAATAGGATAAAGTGGTTGAAAGGGGCCTCCCTCCCTAAAGTAGGTATGCCTCGCCCAAGAGGGGCCTAAGACTCCCTGCCAAAGACCATAGGTATTATAATCAGTTATAAGGGCCCTCGTGGGCTTAAAAACTAGTCATTCGAATCCCCCAGAGATGTAATCCTCCATAAAGGCTATGTGTTGTCCGACCCTTATCTGACCTAGGGTACCTGTAGAATAACCCCTACAAGTAACCTATGTGGCTACCTATGTCAAGCAACTAAGATACCATGATATAACCAATGTGTAGGCGAACAGTCATAAGTCAGGTCCACCGTATGGTCATGGTAACAAAGCCCAAAATATCAAAAGCACCGCCTCTCACAGAGGTAAATGTAATAGCAAGACCCCCATATACAAATAGATCCCTAGAAATATCTCTGACACTAAGAAGGTATTGGGGGGATATCCCCTCAACCAACCTCGCGCGAACTCGTGCTTAACTCTGGTGTGAACGTAGCCTCTTGACGTCACCAATTATACAATGTATTTCACCACCCCCTTAATCAGGCACACATGTTAAGTTTAATAGCCTTGGAGAAGTTTACTCACAAAATCCTATTCCAAGGCTCTAAATCTTAAGCTAGTTTGTGCACCCTAAAAAATAAAATCGTTTCTAATCAATTTTAAATTTATCAGTGTTACTTTTAGTGGCTTTTCTTACTCAAAAGGTGTGGTCGTGAAACTGATGATGTTGCGACTCAACAAGTAAGATAAATGAATATAAGTAAAATGCAAAGTCCTAACTTCAATTCCCAACAAATGATAAGCTTTTCAAAATGCAACTTTCAATTTAATTCTGCAATTTCAAATAAGATGCAATCTTTCTGTACATGTACTAAGATAAATGAAAATAACCCAAAAGATCAAATGCCAACAATGCACAGTGTATATTTTTTTGTATTTTCAATATAAAAGAGTGAAAATGCAAGGACTGAACAACAACTTGATATAAATACCCTACTGTATGTAAATAGAGACAAACCAAGTAGAGTATCAAGAAGCAAACACCCAACCCAGGATGCAAGGACAATCAATGAAAAGGATGATGTGAAAGAAAAAACCATTCGAAAATTCAACCAAAGAAAGGTTTCCTATCACTTTGTAGGCACCTAATAGTCATAACAGAGACCTAAGAAGACTCAACAACCATCAAAACTTACCCAACAAACATCAAAATCAGTAATCAAGGAAACACAGATGATGTACATGACTGTTTAAGAGAAAACCGTGTATATATGACTCCTACAGAACGACAACTCATGTATGTACGTGAATGTTAGGGAAAAACCCACGTATATGTATTGAAACAATGTCAGGAAGGATAAGGCCAAGAAAGTCAAACTCAAAATTAACAGAGGCTGTCAAGCAATCAAATGACAAGACACTCAAGATAAATGAGAGAAATCAAAGGAGAAAAACACTCCAAACCCCAAAAAGAAGATTCAATCCCTAGTATGGTCGTCAATTCTGTTATGAGGAAAATCACTCTATGGCATGGGGTAAACCACAATAGAAAGAAATGACTGCAGAAATCAACTCTAATCTCATGTATGCTATATAAACAAATATGCTAACTAGACATGATAAATAGCCCACCTCGTCCAAACGTTCGATGAAGTCCACCGTTGAGCACTTGACTCAAAACAATACACCTGCAACGGGAGTGAACTGCCACCTAGCTGACTTAACTAGTCAACTAGTCTTTAGTTAACTAAATGAACAAAGAGTAGTGAGTTGGTGATGATCCCAATGTTGCATGGTGAAAAAACCAATGCAACATCTAAACTCAACTCAACTAGTCAAACTGAAGTGTCAACTGAAAGAGAATATTCTCCAGGTGGAATATTCTCCCCTAAAATATAGGAGACTGGATAATGACTAATTATGACTAATAAACAAGGAATAACCTTAGGAAAATAAATCCTAGGTGTGTGTGAAGTAACTCCAACATCCTACATGCATGTAGGATGCCATATTTTCTCATTGGGGCCGATGGGAAGAGATGGCATCCTACATGTATGTAGGATGCCATATCTTCCATGTGAGGTTTGGAAATTTCCACATGCTTTCAATTTCCCTTGCCTCATCATAATAATCACCTATATAGGGATTTGAATTCATTGACCCTCTCATTTGGCCTTGGTTCATAGCTTCTACATCTCTAAAAACAACAATAACTTGGTGATGCAGGAGCATCTACGACGTCATCAAGCGAGCCAGCGTGGAGGAAAGAGAAGAACATTTGGACAGTACCAGCGCATATAGTTTTGAATCACGATGAAGATTGTTGCGCCGCCATTTGAATGAATGCATTCATATGAAGCACACTTGTAATGTAATGTAGATAAGAAGACATTAAATAGTTTTAATGCTGGTAGGTAGGGTTAGCTGTAGATTAGACAGTTTCATTTCCAAGAGGGAAAACGAATATAGGCACCCTCCTTGTATTATTAGATATAGATTATTCAGCATTAGCATAGAGGAGCAGAGGAAGAGCTACCCAGAGAACTTGTGAAGAACACCCATGTACAGATTGAATTAATAGAAGAAAGCTCTTGATTCAATTCCATGGCTGTGTTTGAATTGTGTGTGTTGTTGATGTTATGTTGTTGCATACTTGCTTCTCTTTATGCTTATCTTCTATATGATGCATATGTGATTGCATATCAGGTTCGAAACCTGAGAGAATGAGAAATGAGTTTCAATTGTTTCT
>ML824850.1:0-17954 GCA_009831015.1 Picea engelmannii | reverse complement strand
TATTCGAGCCGTGCAGGTGAGTGCAGGTCGAACTGAACTTCCAGTAGCAAGTCTGAGAAGGGAAAGGTCGGGCTGCTGTGACTGCGAGTGCATAGAACCTGGAAATCTTCAGCATCGTTGAGGGTGGCGAAGGTCGAGGTCGAGTGCAGGGAGTGTGTTTGAGGGAGCTCTGACGGAGTCAGAGTTGCAGAAGCTCAAGAGGGATAGCGCCTTTGATTCTCGGTGGGAGTAGGCCCCAGTGAAGTTCATACAGAGCGAAGGTGGTAAAGCGGGGAACTCTTCAAGAGGAAGAGAATCGATGACTTGAAGTTGTCGAGTAGACCTTCGAAACCCCGTAGACAGTCAGATCACGGAGGAGCTGCGAGGGAGTTAACTCGCAGGCACACGGAGGAGTCCGTTTGCCATCGTGTATCGGCATATCGGGGTTGGCGAGTGCAAGAGTTGCATGCACGTCGAAATCGCGAGTTGCGATCCCCCGATTTAATCGGAGCCATCAATCATTGGAGGGATAGGTGGCACAAGATCCCGAGGAGTCAGGACTCGACACTTCGGCGTTTTCATAGTCGAAGGGAGCACAGAGAAACAACGAAGCCCCGAGTTGCGACGGGTCCCACGGAGACGGAGTGGAGGACAGCACGTGGCATCGCACATCGACATTCGAGGTTTGTAAGCACACGAGGTCTACCTCGCGGATAGCATTTTCCCGAGAGGAAAATCCCCGACACGGAGCGTTGACTGTTGACCCGTCGGCATTCGAGACTCGACGTTTGAGGGGCACGAGACAGTGTTACGAGCCTCGCGATATCGCGAGACCCGATCTTTCGATTTGCGAAAGGGAGATCGCCGAGAAGTCTGTGGGTGAGAAACTCCCGAGGGAGTTGGAAGAGCATTGACTCTTCGGGCCGGTGAGAAAGAGAAGGTCCTGGTTGAAGCGACCGACTGCTGTGAGAGCGGTTGTGTCAGAGTGGTATCAGAGCGGGATTGAGTTCTCTTTGTTCAGGTAACAGGGAGAAGCAGATTTCATCATGCCGCCCAGAAGAGAGAGGCAATCACCTGATCGTGAAGACAGGGATGCCCGAAGAAGGGGAAGGCCAGCAGGTAACCCAGAGATGGAGCGCCAAATTCGAGATCTCCGAGCCAGACTTGAAGAAATGGAGACCACCCAGAGATGTGGTGCTGGTGCAGCAGAGTTCAGTGATCCCGAGATTGAAGAGGAATTTGGACACGATGCCAAGGAGGTCACGGCAAAGGATGCATCAACCGAAAGGCTGATTAGAGCCATTTCGAGGATGAGCTCGAAGATGAAGATGGACATTCCCGTCTATGAGGGAAGTCTAGATGTAGAGGAATTGCTGGATTGGATCCGAGCATTGGATACATACTTCGATTACGAAGATATCGAGGAGGACAAGAAGATAAGGCATGCTGTTACCAAGCTGAAAGGACATGCAGCCTTATGGTGGGACGAGCTGCAGGCGGACAGACGTTCCAAAGGCAAACAAAAGATAAAAAGATGGGATCAAATGATCGCCAAGATGAAGGCGAAGTTCATTCCGAGGGATTATCAAATCACTCTGTTCAGGCGCATGCAGAACCTGAGACAGAAGCTGATGACGGTGAGAGAATACACCGAGGAATTCTACAGGCTCAACATCAGAGCTGGTCATCGGGAGAGTGATGACGAAAAGGTGGCGAGATACCTGAATGGTCTTAGGTATGACATTCAGGACGAACTGAGCATGGTTACCATCCGAACAGTTGAGGATGCGTACCAGATGGCTCTGAAGGCCGAAGATAAGCTGAGCCGCAAGCAGGGACAGCGAGGGCGAGGCAGGAGCCAGCCAAAGGGTAAGACAATTTCCCAAGAAAGAACTCAGAAGCCTCAGGCTAGAGTTGAAAGAGGTGGAACCTCACAGCAGAGACAACAATATGCTGAGCCGAGGAGGCAGCATACCGAGCAGGGTGGCGGATATGCTGACGCCAATACAATTCCTCGTACCCGAGGTCGAGGAAGAGGCTGTGGAGGAGTTATCACATGTTTCACGTGTGGTAAAGACGGACACAAAGACGTTGACTGTCCAGAGAGGAAGATGGACGGAGGAAAAGCTCACATCACAGAGGCGCAGAGGCATGATGTTAAAAGCGAAGATGCGGACAGCGGAAGATCGCTTGGGACACAAAAAATTCTTTTGGCACCTGAGAAAGAGGTGGACAGCTCAGCGCAGAGATGCAGACTGTTCCGGACGACTTGCAAAACCAAGGGCTGGAAATGCAAGGTCATAGTGGACAGCGGAAGCACCGATAATCTTGTTTCGATCGAGATGGTGGAGAAGCTGGAGTTGAAAACGAACAAACACCCAAGTCCATATAAGGTGACATGGCTGTAAAAAGGACACCAGGTATGTGTTACAAAGCAATGCTTGGTCAACTTTAAAATGGGTGAATATAAGGATGAAATCCTGTGTGATGTCATTCCCATGGATGTCTGTCATGTTTTATTGGGAAGACCTTGGCAGTATGACCGACATGTTGTTCATGATGGGAGGATGAACACCTACACCTTGGAGAAGGATGGGAGAACACACAGATTGCTCCCGATAAAAGATAAAGAAGTGAAGCCGGAAGTGAGCAGCACGATACTTCTCATGAGTGGGAAAGAACTTCTCACAGAGATCGAGAAGAATGAAGACCCACAATTCTTTGTTGTCAGGAAACCGAGAATTGTCCTGACAAGCACAAGAGTGGACGACTTGCCAGAGTAAATTCAGGAACTACTTGGAGAGTTCGCTGATATCATCGTGGACGAACTACCTCGTTCGTTGCCACCGATGAGGAGTGTGAGTCACCACATTGACCTCATACCCGGAGAAAGTCTACCGAATAAGGCAGCATACAGGTTGACGCCTCAGGAGAATGAGGAAGTAAAAAGGCAGGTACAGGATCTGCAGGATAAAGGACTGGTCAGAGAGAGTCTCAGTCCGTGTGTTGTTCCGACAGTGCTGAGTCCGAAGAAGGATGGAGGCTGGAGGATGTGTACAGACTCCAGAGCGATTAATAAGATTACCATCAGGTATAGGTTTCCACTGCCGAGAATGGATGACTTGATGGATTGCCTAAGTGGGGCAAATTACTTTTCCAAGATAGATCTCAAGAGAGGATATCATCAGATCCGGATGAGAGAGGGAGACGAATGGAAGACAACATTCAAAACAAACGAGGGTTTGTACGAATGGCTGGTCATGCCGTTTGGGTTGACAAACGTGCCAAGCACATTTATGCGACTGATGAATGAGGTCCTGCGGGAATTCATTGGCAAATTTGTGATGGTATACCTGGATGATATACTAATATTCAGCAAGACCCGGGCTGAACACTCGAGGCATTTGGCCATTTTAATGAGGAGGCTACAGCAGGAGAAGCTACTGATAAATTTGAAGAAGTGTTCCTTCATGCAGATAGAACTCATTTATTTGGGTTTTGTAATTTCGGCAAATGAATTGAAGATGGATCCTGAGAAGGTTGAAGTAATCAGGAATTGGCCATCGCCGAGAAATGTTTTTGAGGTAAGGAGATTTCACGGTTTGGCAAGCTTCTACAGAAAATTCATTCAGAATTTTAGTGGAATCAGTGCCGCAATGATGGACACTGTGAAGAAACGACATAAAGTTTTTCACTGGACAGTCGAGGCTGAAAGGAGCTTCAATTTGTTGAAGTGAAAGATTACAGAACAACCAATTCTGGTGCTGCCTGATTTTCAGAAGACCTTCCAGGTGAAGTGTGATGCAAGTGGATATGCTGTTGGAGGGGTTTTAAGTCAGGATGACAGCCCTGTAGCATATTTTAGCGAGAAGCTGGGTGATGCGAAGCTGAAGTACTCCACATATGATAAAGAGTTCTATGCCATCATTCAGGCCTTAAAAAAATGGAGGCATTATCTCATACCCAAGGAATTTGTCCTGTATAGTGACAACCATGCATTGCAGTTCGTGAGTCAGCAAGAGAAGTTGAATCAAAAGCATGCGAAGTGGGTAGAGTACATGCAGAATTTTACATTTGTGATAAAGCACATTTCGGGGACTGCGAACAAGGTGGCTGATGCCTTGAGCAGGAAGTGTTTATTGCTGCAGGAATTCAGAGTCAAGACCTTAGGTTTTGAAAATTTAAAGGATATGTATGCAGGTGACGTAGACTTTGGCGAGGCATACGAGGCAGCTGAGAACCCAGTTCTCAGGGATAGGAGTCCATGGATTGACTACCTGATCCAGGATGGATTGCTCTTCAAAGACAATCAATTGTGCATTCCAGATTGCTCTATGAGAGAGAATTTGGTGAAGGAGAAGCACAGTGGAGGCTTAGCAGGTCATTTCGGGCATGAAAAAACATTCGCCAAGCTGAGCGAATCTTATTATTGGCCTGGCATGCGTGCTGATGCAAAGCGATTTGTTGACAGGTGCAGGATATGTCAACATGCAAAGGGCCGAAAGTAGAACACAGGACTCTATCAGCCATTGCCTATACCCGAGAGGCCATGGGAAGCCATCAGTATGGATTTTGTGTTGGGTTTTCCAAGAACACATCGAGGGGTTGATTCCATCTTTGTGGTGGTGGACAGGTTTTTGAAGATGGCACATTTCATTCCGTGTCATAAAACCAGCGATGCAACCCACATCGCAAATTTATTTTTCAAAGAGATTGTGCGATTGCATGGATTGCCGAGGAGCATAGTCTCGGATCGGGATACCAAATTCGTAGGTCATTTTTGGAGGACGCTATGGAAGAAGCTAGGGACTGACCTGACATTCAGTTATTCTTTCCATCCGCAGATAGATGGGCAGACCGAAGTAGTCAACAGGAGCTTGGGGGATCTGTTGAGAAGTCTAGTGACCGAGCATCACAACAGTTGGGATCAGATCCTACCACAGGCGGAGTTTGTGTACAACGATTCAGTGAATCGGAGTACAGGTAAAAGCCCGTTTCAAATTTTGTATGGGACACAGCCGCGAGGAGTATATGAGCTCAGGGAGTCAGAATAGGCGGAAACTAGCAGCGCGAGAGCTGAGGAATTCGCTGAAGCAATGCAGGAACTTCACGCAGAGGTGAAGCAGCGACTGCAGAAGATGAACAAAAAATATAAGCGTAGAGTCGATCAGAAGAAAAGACAACTTCAGTATGAAGTTGGAGACATGGTTCTAGCGCACCTGAGGAAGGAGAGATTCCCGATGGGGACGTATAACAAGCTCAAGATGAAGAAAATTGGACCATGCAGAGTCCTGAAGAAGTTCGGGGAGAATGCATATGAGCTTGAGTTGCCGGAGGGCATAGGGATATCTCCGATTTTCAATATTTCAGACTTATACCCATACAGGACTGATACAGCAGACACTGGAACCGAGGAACCAGTGGTCCAGTGGCAGAAGCAATTGCCAGTTGCACAGAAACCGCAGATGGAGTGCATACTGGGTAAATGAGTTGGAAAGAAGACCAGGAGAAAGCAATATTTTGAGTACCTGGTGAAATGGAAAAATCACCCAGTGGAGGATGCCAGCTGGGAAACAGAAGTAGTGATTCAGAAGCATGGTCAGACTGTGCAGGAGCTCATGGACAGGAGCCCATGAAATCTTTTGAGCCGAGGAGTATGATGCAGGAGCATCTATGACGTCATCAAGCGAGCCAGCGCGGAGGAAAGAGAAGAACAACTGGACAGTACCAGCGCATATAGTTTTGAATCACGATGAAGATTGTTGCGCCGCTGTTTGAATGAATGCATTCATATGAAGCGCACTTGTAATGTAATGTAGATAAGAAGACATTAAATAGTTTTAATGCTGGTAGGTAGGGTTAGCTGTAGATTAGACAGTTTCATTTCCAGGAGGGAAAATGAATGTAGGCACCCTCCTTGTATTATTAGATATAGATTATTCAGCATTAGCATAGAGGAGCAGAGGAAGAGCTACCCAGATAACTTGTGAAGAACACCCATGTACAGATTGAATTAATAGAAGAAAGCTCTTGATTCAATTCCATGGTTGTGTTTGAATTGTGTGTGTTGTTGATGTTATGTGTTGCATACTTGCTTCTCTTTATGCTTATCTTCTATATGCTGCATATGTGATTGCATATCAGGTTCGAAACCTGAGAGAATGAGAAATGAGTTTCAATTGTTTCTCTGTTTGAGCTAGGAGATTCCTGCATAGAGTGCAGTTGAATTCCTCCACATAGAGTGCGTTGAGGAGGCTCTACAGTTAAAATCTCATTCTCGTTCAACCCGGAGTTGATTTGGATTATTCGAGCCGTGCAGGTGAGTGCAGGTCGAACTGAACTTCCAGTAGCAAGTCTGAGAAGGGAAAGGTCGGGCTGCTGTGACTGCGAGTGCATAGAACCTGGAAATCTTCAGCATCGTTGAGGGTGGTGAAAGTTGAGGTCGAGCGCAGGGAGTGTGTTCGAGGGAGCTCTGACGGAGTCAGAGTTGCAGAAGCTCAAGAGGGATAGCGCCTTTTCTTCTCGGTGGGAGCAGGCCCCAGTGAAGTTCATACAGAGTGAAGGTGGTAAAGCGGGGAACTCTTCAAGAGGAAGAGAATCGACGACTTGAAGTTGTCGAGTAGACCTTCGAAACCCCGTAGACAGTCAGATCACGAAGGAGCTGCGAGGGAGTTAACTCGCAGGTGCACGGAGGAGTCCGTTTGCCATCGTGTATCGACATATCGGGGTTGGCGAGTGCAAGAGTTGCATGCACGTCGAAATTGTGAGTTGCGATCCCCCGATTTAATCAGAGTTGTCGATCATTGGAGGGACAGGTGGCACGAGATCCCGAGGAGTCGGGACTTGGCACTTCGGCATTTTCAAAGTTGAAGGGAGCACGGAGAAATAGCGAAGCCCCGAGTTGCGACGGGTCCCACAGAGACGGAGTGGAGGACAACACGTGGCATCGCACATCGACATTCGAGGTTTGTAAGCACACGAGGTCTACCTCGCGGATAACATTTTCCCGAGAGGAAAATCCCCGACACTGAGCGTTGACTGTTGACCCGTCGGCATTCGGGACTCGACGTTTGAGGGGCATGAGACAGTGTTACGATCCTCGCGATATCGCGAGACCCGATCTTTCGATTTGCGAAAGGGAAATCGCCAAGAAGTCTGTGGGTGAGAAACTCCCGAGGGATTTGGAAGAGCATTGACTCTTCGGGCCGGTGAGAAAGAGAAGGTCCTGGTTGAAGCGACCGACTGCTGTGAGAGCGGTTGCGTCACTTGGCCCTTGGTCTCTGGCTCTATATTTGGAAGGAATCATGGCATCCTATGGATGCCCTTGTTGTTGGTGTGCTTTACTTGCGGTGGCTTATGATTTGAATTACTATCTTCATACTACATATGATATATTATGGAGACACATGGAAACCTCAACTACACTTCCTTAAGATCATAAGAATGGAAGGCCCAATTAGAAAATTATATAAATGAATTTGATAGATGGGGGATTTCCTCTAGAACAAAAGTGGAAGGGTGACTACATGATATGGCCAATTGTGAAAGATAAGCCAACTTATCTATGACCAACCTATAGCCAAAGAAAATGGAGTTAGAGGTGTCTCTCTTTGTGGTTATGGATTTATGGCTTTGCTAGTCTAAATTTCAAGCTTTCTCAACTCTCTATGCAATACACAGTTTACTTAGACTAGTCTACAAATAAGCGTCTATAGAACCTATTGAAGGAACTAGTACTAAAAGCCAGGTGGAGTCCATGGCTAGTGTCATTTTAAGGTCTTAATTTCTCTTTGAATTTTTGATGCTTTTCTATCTTATATATTTATTATGGAGGTTTGTTAAATAAAATACTTTCACCGTATGGGACAGGAGGACTTGTTTACATTTGCACAACTCTTTTACAGACTAGTTGATCTTCTTTATTGAGACTAGGTCGCTATTTTTGAAGACTATATGCCTATAGGATGCCATCTCTACCCACAAGCCCCCGTGGGTAGAGATTCCATCATACATGGGCCTCTTCGGGGTATATGAATGTATGCATGTATAGTAGAGTCAACTTGTTACGATCAAATCACCCACAAAATGTAGATAACACAATCCTAGCCAAGTCACATCATTATATAAATATGTATTCTCAACATATCAAAAAAAGGTAGGGCATGGAACCAACCATAGAATCTTCTCCCCACCTAACTATTAGCATGTAATAGACACAATGTTTCCTTAATGAGGTGTTGATTGAACAAAATGCCAAGACAATGTAGTTGAAACAACCTCCCAAACATTCTTTCATATAGATATTCCAAGTATGTTTCCTTCTTGAAAGGTTTGACCTAGCCTATAGAAAAATTGAAGGCTTGAACCAAATGCCCAAAAGAGCCAGTGTTATGAATCCAACACATAGAAACAACCTTATAAAATTCCATATTCATAGTGCTCCAACACCTCAATTCTTAAACCCCTTCAAGTTGAAAATAACAATCCTCATATGCCACATTCCCATACAAAATTTAGAGATGTCAACAAAGGATAAAACCAATAGAAGGGTTAAATACCACAAACACCAAACATGTCCTTTGAAACACCCCATCGTCGGTGTTGTACATTAATTAAAGGACCAACAACCGAGGTTGCATTCAATATGTGATGTGACTAGTTAGGAGGATTGTTAACACCTAGCATCAATGAAATCCATCTCCTAACTAATGCTATCCCCAACCCCACAAAGATATAGAATGGAAAAGTCAAGCCCACCCCTTAGAGCATTAAAAATGTGACTTAGTAAGAAAATTAAAATCTACACGAATGAAACACTTCAAATTTGAAACATGGAAACTTCCTACTTGTGATAAACAAAATTACAGAACACCATTTGTATCCAACATAGAAATATGAAAAAATGAGGAAGACATTATTCACATCTCAATATCCACATCTTTGGATTTCCCCACGACAATTTTGCACCCTTAGTTATTGAACTATCTGCAACATTATTTTATTTTTGTGGAATATGATGAAAATATAAATATTGAAAAGAAGTGAACAAAGCCTTAATAGTCCTCAAAGGCATGAGGGGTCACTAATGAGTATTCTACTCGTTAGAATTAAAACCGTGATAACCATACTAAATATTCTAAACATTTACTTGACTAATAGGAAAAGATGGCCCCTATGGGCAGATATGCCATCCTACATGCATCCTACATGCATGTAGGATGTCATCTCTGCTCATAGGCCCCTGTAGGCAGAGATGCCATCCTACAGGCATCCTACAAGAATGTAGGATGCTTTTAGGATTCCATCTCTTCCCACAAGCCCCTGTGGGAAGAGATGCCATCCTACAGACCTGTAGGATGCCATCTCTTCCCACATGCTCCTGTGGGTAGAGATTCCATCCTACAAGGGCCTCTATAGGATATATGTAAGTAGGGCCATATATAAGAAACTTAGCTTTGAGGGGGTCAACATCTAAGTGAAATCCAAGTGAAATAAGGGATTTTGAGGCCACTGAATCCATATGTGTGATGATAATCAATTATCCAATCAATGATGCTAAAAAGAGTATAGGCACACGAGTAAACATTGTCACCCAAGGGTGAGCTAAGACTCATGTAAACCTAGACATTTCATTGCTAGGGAAGATTACAAAAGCTTCTCCTAGTGTCCCATATTTTGATGTGGCTGCACAAAAGGAATATCTAAATGATACCATTGAATTAATATAGTGATCAAGTCCTAGAGCATGCCACTTGTCCTCACTCCATGTGCCACTCATGATGATATTAGTTATTTGTTTTAGACTTTTTTATGAATTTTTGGAGATGAGATATCCTATATGAGTCTTTGTATTCTATTAGCATAAGATTTATGAATTTTGGTAGATTTGTAAGAAGGTTCTTTGTGTTGTATTAAGAAAAAGAAAAGGCAAGTGAGAGAATTCAATATCTATGCAATCATTAGATGATACAAAATGTAGGATGTAATGATGGACTTGAGTTCTAATGGGAATATTCTACCAAATATATATTTGGAATTTACATGGGACATTTGAAGCTAGTTTATTCACCCATTCTACTATGCCTAGCGAATTAGTCCACTTATCTATTAGCCGGCTAGAAGGGGTGGGAGTTAATTTGGCTGAAGTAACTTTTATGGACTCCATGTTATTTGTGGATTAAAAATACCCTTTATCTTAGGTTTATGTAAATAGATTGGGCCATGGATAACAACAAGGTATTGAACTTAAATTAGTGGTGGATGTGTTTTGAAATTGAGGGTAGATGTGTTATCCAACCTTTGGAGCCTATGTAGATAGAATAGTTTTGGAGTTGGTAGATGACGATCTCGTAATTATTGTGACTAATTATCTATACAACATGGTATCTAGATAGTGGGAATACTACATCAATCCTATGATGGCTGGGGAGTTGAGTTGGTGCAACATCTTCTCATTTGATAGAATATTTAGAACCAATGAATATTTAGAAATGTGAAGACTATGCACAAATTTCTCCGAGATGTTCCTTGGTAATATATATCAAATGGATAATAGTGAAGTTGAAATATCTAGTGAATTTTGGCATGCATAGTTCATTTAGGTCATTATTGATCAAGTGCATCTTGATTAATGCGTTCAAGCACTAGCCACGATGATAAAATCCACTTCGAAAATATGGTCGATAGTAACCTCTGATCCCAATGATATTAGTGCATGAAAGGACTACAATGAACCACTAAATACATTACAAATCAATATTGACATGATGAATGTGTTGAAGTTAATTTTTATTGGAGATTACTAGGATGAGGCAACTACTGTACAAGTTGTGTCCTTACTAACATAATATCATGATTCATTTCTGTAGAATTTACTAAAGTGAATAGTGTAGTCAAGGAGCTTGGAGATATGAAAATTAATTTGAAACTAGGTGCAAAACCCATTAATAAAAGGTCATACCAGATGAAACCACATTATAAGGAGCAAGTAAAAAAGGAGATTGATAAATGTGCATTTTAAGTTTTTTTCTCTTGTGGAAGAATTTGCATGGATAAGTGCCATTATCATCCAAAACAAGAAATCTATGGGGGATCTACATATGTGTGGACTTATATAGGTTGAATTAAGCATGCCTTTATGATCCTTTTCCTATGCTATTTAGTGCTGAAATATTGGAAAGAATTGCATGGAATGAGGTGTATTATTTCACAAATGGCTTATGAGGATATCACTAGGTCTTGATCACTAAGGAAGACAAGAGGGCAAGGCAATATATAGTTCTTGAGATGATGATGGATAATTGAGAGCATGCCTATTTTTTTAGTGTTGGTTGTGTGCAATCGTAGTGACACCATTGATTAGGTCTAGGAGAAGAAGGAATAACAAATTTAGGGTTTTGTGGATGAGGAGTAAAGTCTATAGGACTATTGGGAGCACTCTAAGTGTGGGGGTTGGAATGAGATTTAACGTTTCGAGAGGCTTGGAAATTAGTCCACCATTGAACTTTACATTAAACTTCCAAGGCATGTTCCAAGTCCTAGTCAAGGGAATTACTTTCAAACATGGAAACTTTGAATCTAACAAAATCCAATACACTATAATTAAATTTAACAATAAATACTTCCTCTAGATGTAGAACCTGGAGTTGAATGAAAATCCAAGCGAACACCTCAATGTACTATTGTAATGTCTTCCTAGGTTCTTGAAATAGATGATACCATCTGGAGTATATATTTGTGAGGTGGCTTGGATGGTAAAAATGCTATTGGAGGGTGTAAAAGAAAACCTCCCAAGTGGTGATACAATAAATACCTCCTCTAGATCTAGAACCTGTAGTTGAATGAAAATCCAAGTGAACACCTCAATGTACTATTGTAATGTCTTCCTACCATATGGATAATAGATTTGTGAGGTGGCTTGGATGGTAAAAATTCTATTGGAGGCTGTCAAAGAAAACCCCCCAATAGGTCCACACAATATGAAGAAATATTAAAGAACTCATGCACATAGTCAGAGGGATGGAAAGATAAATTTACATGAGTACACTCAATACACTCAAGTCAAAATATAAAGATTGAAAAGAGGATGAGCTCCTTAAGTGATAGATGTTGAGTTGAAAGTTGTTGGAAAGGTGGGTGCATTCTCCTTAGGGAGGAAACCTAGGCTATCTCTATTGAAGTATGTGTTGGGTGTTACCTTGTTCAGGAGTGTGACCTCCTTGGGGAGATCACTCTAAGTGTGGTATACAACAACCTTCCATAATTTCATGATAAAAGGGAACACTATTCTCATTATCTCTATATCATTTTGATAGTGAAAAAAATGTGAATCTCAAAGATGATAACATTGATTTATATTGATGGTGATAAAGGGGCCATTTATTAAACTATTTATTTTACACAAAAAAAACATAAGATGTTATTTTGTTGAACTAGAGATATAAGTCAACCATATAAAATAGCAAGCCGATACAAATAGAAACATACAAATAAGAAAATAATCAAAGTTAGTACAAGAAACTTTAAAATTGGAACTCACTTTTTTCCTGCCATCCGATTTATCAATATTGTTGTCAATGTTCATTGGATCAATCGCTAACTCGAGCAAGAATTATACATCGCCAAGTCCTCATAATAGGTCTTTCTTCACATTGAACATTGGAAAACATCAATGTTAAGGGAGAACATAAAATGCCACATCAAATTACATTCAATAATCTCTAAAAACAATATCATTAAATGGATAATAGGAATACCTTAATGAGTAAATCATCAATAAATCATCAGTAACATCGTCTTCAACCCCTTTAGCTGTTGGACCCTCTTCTGGCCATGCTGAATGACTATGTGCCATCTCTACCATTATACTACTTCTAGTAATATGATATACTACTCGACATTGTTGCACTACAAGGGCATCCACTAGAACAACAAAAAGTGTTAAAAGTACATGGTTAGTTATTATTATTCATAGTAGTCTTTCATTAATACAAATATCGTGAATCTATTTTTTACTTGGAGGAGTAGTCAACACCATTGGTTGGGTTATAGTTGGTTCCTCTCCTCTGTGAGCATCGACCTCATATACATGCTCTTCCATTGAAACAAGAAACATTATAAGTACACCATTTGCAACTAAATATTACCAAACGTCAATTTATACAATTGATTTTAAAGACACATACTGTGATGGGTCTGCACACCACCATAATCATGGGGTTCCTATCGAGAGCATTGTCGAATGAACCGGGGTTGCTTGCATTCTTAAAAAAATAGACACATTAATTGATGTGATAAATCAATTGCCTATATATGCACTTACAATTAATGAACAATTACAGTCTTGTCATTTTACTTACAATCTCGCCCGAAGGGTCAATCAATTGTGTTTCCCCCTTAATTTTTCGATGTTCAACCACTACTTGAAATCCAAAATTGAAGTTGATATTAATGTCTTCTTCAGTGGCCGCATTGTTGAATGTATCCCTCTGCATTGCACAATACGATGACTTTTTCTTATTGGATGCAATTAAAAAAAAGTATGATGATATGAATAATATGGTAAAATTATTCGGTACTTACAATTCAATCTTTTAATCTCATGTAACCACGTTGGCCAAGTTTTTGTTGCTTGTGTTTTTCTAGTCTTGCCTTGGTGTCTTTCGACGTGTCCATGGGCCTACAAAAATTTTCAAATATGTACTTAGACAATGCAATTTTTTCTATAGATCAACTAAATAAAGTTCGACATATTCAATTCAAAATATCATTTACCTTCTAGGGCCAGGTGGTGTCTTCCCTTCATGTCTCAATGCAATCTCCTTTACATCCTCCACTATATTCTTCCATTCCCTCTTGAGAATGGGGACATGGTGATCATACTTAGGTTTCTTTTACCAATTGAACCCTATATTGATCTCTGACATATTTCAAATATGTACCCACATTCGAGGTGATCTTTGGTTTGTTGAACGAATCACTAAACATGCCGACCAAATGGTTATCAAGTTTGTCTTCCAATTATTTTTTCTAGGAATTCCACCATGTGTGAACAATGGGTCCAAAAATATCTAAGGCCTTGTCATGCAAGGTCCTGTAAAAAATGTTGTTTCCTATAAAAAGATATGATAATTAGTTTAAAATAATATGAAAGATACATGTTTCAATATTTAAATAATAAGAATTATCTAAGATATTAATAACTACCTAGGACTTGTGGTATCCTCAAGGGAACAAATTCTTTGTCCATCAAAAGTTTGACCAATACTGTTATCATGCTTTGAACACATGTTACTCCAGTATAACAATGTGTAGACTCTTCTTCATGAGATTCTCCATCTAGTACACCATCACGTGCGCCACGGTCTGGCGTGAATGGTGGGGGCATCTCATGGGCCCTGGGAGTTGCAGTCATTTGAGCCACAGATAAAGAGGAAAATATCCTCAAAGGTATGTGGCTCATGCCAGGGCGCTCTGGGTTTGTGCACCGTTGCTACCAAAAACATCTCCACGACCATGATCTTGCATCGGTTCCAAATATTTCTATAAAAATAAACCATTTTTAGTTTAGATTAGATAAACGTACGAAACATAAATTCATAAATTAATATATGTCATAAATAATCTATTTTAAAAATGGTGCTTGCCGCATATTGATATATAGTCTTCTCTAACTCTTTGATCCTTGTTGTGGTCTCCTCTATAGGTGAACAACTAGCTAATTGAAGGATTTATTTGTTTGTCTTTCACAAGAACTTTCTAATTGTTTCAATTGGGTTGAGGGAATCAAATATTTCATCACCCTGTTCATCGTGCTCTAACGTGCTCGTCTGGATCAACAAATAAACAAGTTAATTGAATGTTTGCCAACAATAATTCATATGAAAACCATTTCTTTACTTGCTGTGAGCTGGCTGGTGCCTTCCCACAATCACCCTGCCACATGTCAAATTTTGTCATGTCTCTAGGGTACAAGATACCATTTTTCAAGCTACAATACAAGTATGGATTTCAAGCTACAATATGAATGGCCACTCAAATATCTCATAAAGGGAGGTTGCATACATGTTGCAAATAAACGAGCATACCTTATATATTTCGAACAAAAAGAAAGCACGTGAACCTCAAATTTCAAAGAAGAGGAGGAGACAAGATATATGACTATGAAAAGTAGTGTGAATATTCACATAAACTTGATAAAATATTGTTCATTAATCAAATAATTGGAAAATCACACATACATAACAATTAATTAATTTAGGAGAGATTTAAGATTCACACAATTATGTATGTTCTGGAATTTACACTAAATATACCTTTGGAAGTTGATTCACATAGATGAAAGCACTCTGTTGCAGATTCAAAACAAGGAAATTCCTTGTGGCACTAACTTCAACAAATATATATGCAAAGGTTGCTATTTGTGTCCAACAATGTGATAACCCTATGACGTTTTCCAATAATGCATATCACAATTTTTATGTTCTTAGATGATGTGAAAGTAATTAAATAATGTAGGAAATTGTTTCAGACCCAGGGGATCAACCTTTTACATATTTTTGTTGGCCTTCCAGGTGCAATTTTCTAATGATGGGACTTGGTTCATTCAAACTTACAACTGGATTTGCAATGAGCTAATTCCTCATCCCGTGTTCAACTCTATCTGCACCTAGAACATGAGCGAAATGTTGCATTTACTATCTATTTCAAGCCTAAGTTCGACCTTGTCTAATATTGGCATGAGAATCAAACCCAATACCTGATTTGACCCTTTTTTCATTCTAAGTTCACCTTATTTTCTATAATTGGAAAGCGTAATAATTTTTCCAAGCAATTGTTAATATTTCCAAAACTATCAAGCAGAAAGCAACCTATGTTGATTCTCTAACAATAGTTGTCATGGTTGTTTCTCATCCTAATTCACCTTGGTACATTTATCAAGACAAATCCTTGATTCAAATATGCATCCATACTTGGTAACATTGTTGACTCTACCAAGCAAAAAGACCTTAAAAACAAATTGTTGATGTTAATTTGGTTAAACAGAAAAGCAAGTCAAATTCTTGGTTCTAGTTAGCAATGTTTCCTAATCCTGTAAAGCTAAAAAGACAAAATTGAGTTACCTTATCCAATCACTGCATGCAATGAAGAGCTTTAAATAAAGATCGATGTCACTAAAATGACTTAAGGAGAAAATCCTAAGTCGACTTCCCCTGAATAATTAACCTTTGTTGAGTTGGTCTAATCGCATCCTAAGCTGGTTCTTGTAGTTTTAACCTGCATAAGAGATGGTTTTGGAAATATTTATCCTCCAAGAGAAAGGTCATTGGAAGAGTCAAATGTCAGCTTTGTGCAAGTGGGAGATATTCACCTCACCATGCATGTGATTTCATATCCTCAAGAATTCATGGAGTCTATTAGCAACAATATCAGTGATAGGCTAACTTAGTTTTGAAAACAAGGAATTTGAAATAGTATATTCCACATAGATGTTAGTGTTGTATCATGATATTTTACATATTTTATCATAAGAGAAGAGAGTCAACAAATTATTGAAATTCTAAAGACAACAACACACTGACATGTTTTAAACACACTTATGAGAGAAACAACAACTACATGATTGTGAGAAACAACAACTATAGGATAGGTAAAAACAACAAGTTTTGACAGTCTTGGAAGGTTCCCTTCAAGGTCAAATTCATGGGGATTGTTTGAGTTTAACCTCACTACAATTCTCCCTTCCAATAGTCATGCAAACTTTGGAGTATGCTGATCGTATTAATGACACCACTTGATGCTTATCCTTAGCAGGTTTCACCAGTAAAGTTAGGAAACATAAACCTTTTTGCCAAAAAATCTCATGCAAACAACAAGTTGACACAACTGGTAGGTATGCAGATGATTCTCAAAGTTGAGTCTGTTTTATTTACTCTTTCTAGAGATTTCTAGGGAGAATTGGTTCTCATGATTTGGCCTTCTGCATATACACTGTTCAAAGAATTTGAGATTGTCAGAAAATATTACTTGAGCATATTGCAATAGACTCCCATCATCCTTCCACCTTTATGATCCCACAAGCCACCTCCATCATTGCACACTATTGGACCAATGGCAACATGTCATATGTTTTCACTATGATGTAATCCATGTCTCTTGAATAATACATTGATTTAATTTTATTATGCCTTGTCTCTGGCTCTTATAATCTTTTGGTTCAATATTAGTTTGATAGAATTGCAGTGATTTTGTTGGATTTTATGCACTTACTTTGAATTCCTACTCACTTGAGGTGCATATTCTCCTCACTTCTTTCATTTTCACTCACTATTACAATTTTCTAAGGAAGTTGATCTCAACCCCTTCATTTTTATTAAGAATCTACCCTTGCTCTTGATTGCTTAAGTACATCTCAAGAGTGAGTTTTTTGTCTGCTAATCCACTGGAATGTTAGGCATATTTATTAGTTTGATAAAAAAATACAACCCCTAGAGACACCCCCTAAGACCGGAAAATATCTAGCCCAAATGGAGAGGCATATAGTGGTGATGAGTTGCCAACCCACAATTGTATCTTTGGTCATATTCCTTGAAATCAGCTTGATAAGCCCTTGTTTAATAGTGAAGATTTTCCAGGTCCTATCAAGCTGCCAACTAGGTCTGTCTTTGACCTCAAGTTGGCTATAAGTTTCATCTGTCAATGAAGGTATTGTTGTTGTTTTAGGACAACCAACACTTCAGAAAATTCTTACTGATTTGTTAAGGTTACATTCACAATTTTAGGTGCTCTAGAATGTAGTTTTAGTCACCAAGGGTTAGCACATGCATACTAAAATTGTTGGAAGATTGGTTGTTTTCATTGATGTCAACCCTAGTCATGGGTTTTGGACCGCAAGATTGATAAAGGTATTTGGACATGAAGGAAAATGCACATGCATATACAACACCCATGAATGGATAGTATACATCATGTTGTTT